>JAGKTI010004721.1:30288-48870 GCA_018397915.1 Birgus latro | reverse complement strand
TGTTGACCTTGTACACGGGTTTTATTTGCCCGTGTATGGAGTACAACTCTCATGTGTGGGGAGGCTCCCCACATGCAGCTCTTCTCAATAGGGTGGAGTCAAAGGCTTTTCGTCTCATTAACTCTCCTCCTCTTACTGATTCCCTTCAACCTTTGTCTCTTCGCCGCACTGTTGCATCTTTATCTCTCTTCTATCGCTACTTCAATGGTCACTGTTCCTCTGAACTGTCTGCTTGCATCCCTCCACCTCTACGACGGGCACGTAGTACCCGTCTAGCAACAAACTCTCATCCCTTTTCTGTCCAACTCTCTAATGCAAGAGTTAACCGTTACTCCCAGTCCTTCATTTATGCAACTGGTCAACTCTGGAACTGTCTTCCTCTGTCTGTATTTCCTACTTCCTATGATCTCCAGTCTTTCAAACGCAGTGTGTCCAGGCATCTCGAATTGAACGGATCTTGAATTTGGCTCTCTTTTGTACTGTTTTTGTTTTTTCTTGGAAGGAACAGTATGCAGGCCTGTGGCCTTTGGTTCCTTCTTCATGCATTAAAAAAAAAAAAAAAAAAAAAAAAAAAAAAAACTTCATGCTCAATCAGCTGCTACTTACTTTGTCCTCAATGAGCCAAGGAGGTATGTCATAACTTACTTTGCAGTGATTGGTTGAACATAAATCATGGTGACATGTAAATACGGTATAATTGGCTTAAAATTGGAACATGTGCATTAAAAACTTGCCATAGTGATGATCAGCTGAGCTTACACCAAGTTTTGAGAAGAGCAACTATAGGCATTCTTCTCAAAGGTGTATAGACACACTTTGCCATGCAATATCACCTTTTATAGTTCAGGGTGAAGTTTCCCACTCCAATTATGCCAGTGACTATCATTCATCAGGCAATACAGTAATTACAATACATGAAAACACATTTAACTGAATTATTAAAATTTTTGAATGGGAATACAAGATTTTTAAAAAGCATATAATAAAAATAAAAATAAAATAACCAAGTATCCCATGCTCAGCTTCACACAAATGTAAGGATGGTTTCATAAGCATACACAAAAGTCAATTAATGTTTTATTTACAGATCAGTCACATAACAAAAGGTTATTATGCTATGAAACACAATAAAATCTAGCATTAAACCATGAACTGCGGAAGACTGGAAATCCAAAGTGCACCCCATGACGAGGGGGGAGGGGTGGCTCATACATGTTTTGTTGTCTTCTTAATTGACAGGATGAGTATATATACAGTAGAACTGTAAATTTAGCATTATTAACCCGTCACCTCCCGGGCAATTTTCCGCCACTGACATCCCCCCCTCCCCCCCATCTCGACCATTTTTTTTTTTTTTTTTGGGGGGGGGGGCCCTCAAACCTCCGCTTTTGGTGAGAAACATTGAAAATTCAGAGAGAAATCATCCTCCTGAGCTTGTAAATGTTGCTACAGGTGAGAGTACCCTTACCTTTTCATGCTCTATGAGGGTACCTGACTTCAAAGAAAACGAACAATGGGAGGGGTAACTAATTCAAGCCACTTTAAATTACGTAAATTTACTTAGTATAAATTTATATGTAGTAAAAGAGTATATTGGTTTTCACACAATAATACAGGCGATGTAAGTGTTGTTCACTCACCAAATACATCAACATATGGGACTTTCCTTTACAACATTACCACCTCATCACTTCTGTTTGTTTCTTCCTCTAGCTTGTTTCTTCCATTGTCCTCCACCTCAGGAATCACTTTCACCATGAATTTCGTCATTGGAGAGGCCGTGGCGCAACATGTCTTTACTGGCCAGGTCACAGCTAACAGGTGAATTGCTGAGAAAACAGTGTGTGGGGGGGGAGGGGGAGTCAGGTGGGGCCAGGCAGTATCCCCACCTGACAGCGAGTAGAGGAAGCTCTCTCATATGCCTACCAAAAATCACCTGTGAAACTTGAAAAATGTGCAAATGACATACCTTGCAACTGCATAACATATGGGTACATTGTCGGGTGTCACTGTGACAAAACATTGTGACGTACCCATATGTCGTCAGGATGCCTCTGGCAGCTTCATTTTCGAGGGCACATCATTTATGTACCAGTTCACAATTTTCAATCCTAAACTCATGATTTTCGATGGGTCAAGGTGGAGTTTGGGATTTGAAATGCATCTAGGATTTTGGTTTCTGTCTGAAAACAGTCTAAGTAGAACTGAAAAATAATAGTCGCCGATCACAACGTAAACACTTGTCACCACAAAAGATTATCTGATGAAAAGATCATGGGCTTTAAGTAAGGTGATCAGAGTCCCTCTTTTTTAACTGTGGCTAAAATGTCCCACATTTTGAGCAAATTATCTAAAAGTCCCACTTTTTAAAAATTACTACTACATTAGATATAACATGACCTTCTTTTATGAAATTATGATGAATTACTAAAATTATGCATAATTCAAACCAGATGAAATACCAAATTGTAAATATAAAAGCTGTAATACTAACCGATAACTTTGGTAGGCCTAACTACCATACCGTACTGTATATTGGACTTCGTTTGAGAAGCTAGTGTTTGATTTGCTGCATCAGGGTGAGGTGTTGCGCAGCTGCAGCTGCTGTCACTCGCATAAGTCACTGTCTCTCTCTCTCTCTATATATATATATGTATAGACTGTATATCTATCAATCTATTTATCTACCAATACAAACACACACACACACACACATATATATATATATATCATCATCAGCAGCTGTTGAGGTCCACTGCAGGACTGGCCTATCCCTACAGAAGCAGGGATGATACAAGCCATGTATCTCTATCTAGTGGCTTAGGCTGTCTGGTAGAGACTGTATGTAGGGTAAGAAGTGTTGTGAGTGTAACTGTTGTGCTATAGCAGCTTTGGATGTGTGTGTAGTCTGTGAACTGAGTGTAATCAGCCCGACTTAAGCTGACTGGGTGCAAGCATACTAGTATGCGACACTGGGTCAACCACAGCACCCCTTGCATCTGCCAAAGTGGTCAGTAGCTTGGTGAACATTTCCCAAAGTTTTTACAACCTTGGCGGGAGGTGAACCCGCACCCACCAGCGTGCGAGATGTACACTCTGCCACTGTACCATATGTTACAACACAAATAATTACACTCAAAAGCACTTCTCACCCTACATATAGCCACTACCAGACAGCCTAAGACACTGGGTAGAGATACAAGGCTGTTTTGTCCCTGCTTTGGTAGCGATAGGCCGGTCCTGCAATGAACCTCAAGGGCGATGACGATATATATATACAGTATACATACACACACACACACGTGAGGATGTCCCGCTTTTAGGTCCAATAAATCTGGTCGCCTTACCTTAAGAGGTACAACAGCACTTCTTGCAATGATTCATATTAACATTATGAAGTTATAAACTGATTCAAGCTGAAGTCATATGGAATTCGTATTTATACTGAAATTTCACCATTCAAAATTTATCAAGAAAAGATAGAAATACAATAATCTTTCCACTATTCGACGTAATACAGCCAAAGGCATGTCCGGAAAGTGGTCATGTCGAGATACTGGGCCCTGAAGCTTCAGCACTGGTCATTCCTGACCCAAACCTAACCTAACCTAAATCAGAAAACCACCTACCTACCTCCCTACTGGACATGCATAGCACTTATTTAAGACCCCAGTCACATAAATAATGGACACAAAGCATGAATTAAATGAATTTTAACCAAAAAATGATTTGAGGTGAGTAAGGCAGAGGTGTTCACCACTTGGCAGCACAGTGAAAGTAAGTATCGGACATGGCAATCACTAATAAAATCACCCTTTCTCACATCTTATGCACTAAAATGTGGGATACAATGCATCAAATAAATAAACTGTTACCAGAAAATGATGGTTTTTAGGTAAGTAAGGCTGAGGTGTTCACAACTTGGCAGCATAGTGGAATTAAGTATCGGACATGGCATTCTCTAAGAAAATCACCCTTTCTCACATCTTATGCACTAAAATATGGGATACAAAGCATGAAATAAATAAATTGTTACCAGAAAATTATGGTTTAGAGGTGAGTATGGCAAAGATGTTCACCAGCTGACTACATAGTGAACATAGGTAAGAGATGATAATCATAGCGAAATAGGTAAGACATGATAATCATAGTGAAATAGGTAAGAGACATGATAATCACCGAGAAAATCACCTTTTCACAGCCTATGCACTCAAAAATGGGACACAAAGCACAAAATAAATAAAATGTAACCAGAAAAATTATGATTTAGAGGTGAGTAGGGCAAAAATGTTCACCAGCTGATAGCTTTGTGAACGTAGATAAAAGACATGATAATCACCACAAAAATCACCTTTTTCACAGCCTATGCACTCAAATATGGGACACAAAGCATGAAGTAAATAAAATGTAACCAGAAAAATTATGATTTAGAGGTGAGTAGGCCAAAATGCTCACCAGGTGACAGCTTAGTGAACGTATGTAAGAGACATGATAATCACAATGGAAATCACCTTTTTCACAGTCTATGCACTCAAATATGGGACACAAAGCACGAAATAAATAAAATGTAACCAGAAAAATTATGATTTTGAGGTGAGTAGGGCAAATATGTTCACCAGCCAATAGCTTAGTGAACGTAGGTAAGAGACATGATAATCACTATGAAAATCACCTTTTTCACAGCCTATGCACTCAAATATGGAACACAAGCCATGAAATAAATAAAATGTAACCAGAAAAATTATGATTTAGAGGTGAGTAGGGCAAATATGTTCACCAGCTGACAGCTTAGTGAATGCAGGTAAGAGACATGAAAATCGCCTTTTTCACAGCCTCTGCACTCAAATATGGGTCACAAAGCATTAAGTAAATAAAATGTGACCAGCGAATGAGGATTTAGAAGTGATTATGGAAAATATTTGGCAGTTGACAGTGTACTTACATGTCCGTGGTGGCTGTTACGAATATTACCCCCACCTCTAAAGCTTTGACAGTGGTGATAAATGCTCTTGAAGAATGTGCAGTAATCCGGTGTTTAATTGCACTTAATCCTTAGCAGTGTGAATTATGATTGTTTAAACAAAAATGAACAATACCGCCAAGCATCCCGACAACGTTTACTCATCACGGCAGCTCAGAGATAACTGGCAGGAGGGGAAGAGCATGGGAAGGGATCGTAAACATATATGTTCGGCATCGCGCACCAAATTCAAGCTTACGGGTCAAAAAATCGGATTTTTTCCGGGCTTTTTGCAATTTTTTAGCATTTTTGGGTTCTGAACGTCCCAGCCAACAATGTCCGAACAGTGAGGTATACGGTTATTGGTCGTCCGGATAGTAGGGTGATTACTGTATAAGCTGCATCATTAATCCCTCAACTGCGGGATTGTCGGAGGCGCGCCGTGCCCGTCCCGCGAGGCAAATCCGCGCTCCGACTGACTTTTTAAAAATATTTGCCAAAAATCAGTTATTAGTCCTAGAATATTATAATTAAATATGCATATGCCACATACCTTCAGCTTTCTCTTGGGATGCTTTTTAGCACTCGTCCACTACCGTAGGACTTGTAGAGACTTCTGAAGTTGGGTAACTAAGTCTCCACTTTACACTTCCCGACATCCTGTAATATGAATACCACTGCCTGATATTATCACTAGAAACACTATTCAATGATTTCCAAGTAGTTTGGAATCCATACTCAAAAAAAAAAAAAAAAAAAAATCCTGAAAGCAATATAAAATACGAGCGTGTATGAGCCTCCCACTCGCACTAATTCGCCGCTCGTATTGTCATTTCTTATTCATATACACACTCACACTTTATTATTTCTAGTACTTTATGACATATATCTACAGACCTTTACAGCTCCCCACACGATGTTTAGAAAGGGTAGAGGTCACAGGGCCTTTTATAATGGGCGCAAAAGCGGCAGAAATGGAGGGGCACAACTTTGACGTGATTCCACCTTGAAGGACGACAGTGAACTGAATGTACATATCTCAGTAGCCAAGAGTTGAAAATGTCAGCTGCTAATGTATATGCTAAGAAATAAGTCGTAGAAAATCTAGACGATACATAATAAATTTGGTAGTTTCAGGTGAATATAAATATCACTCAGCCTTCTCCCTTCCTTTCTTATATACATTTATATTATGAGAATAGCTCATACGGCATATTTCACGGGAAAAAAAAAGCAGGGGAAATTAGTGAACGAGTGTAGGTTGGATGTTGCCAAGTGATTATTAGCCAATTCCAGGTATATGGCACTATCAATTACCCTTTTTTTTTATATATATATACAGTAGGCGTGGAAAGTGTTGACGCCATCTTAAAAAAAGAAAACATTCTTGTGGTTAGCAAGGAGAAACAAATAAATTATCACTCACCATTGAATTTAGTATTTACTGGCATTCCCCTTCACCTTTATTATCTTCTTAAAGCGTCTGGGGAGACTGATGGCGCAGTTTTGCAGAACAGACGGACTAAAACTGCTCCACAGCTGCAGCCTCAAGTTTAGGCAAAGACGATGTGTCCATACTACGCAGCTGCCGCTTCATGTGTGCCCATAAATTCTCAATGGGATTGATATCTGGGCTGTTTCCGGGCCAATCTCGAATAAAGGGAACCTCACAGTCTGTTAGCCACTGTTTCACTGACTTTGCAACATGTGCAGGGGCAGAATCTTGCATAAATACTCTTGCCTTGGTTTTATCAAAAGAGTCACTTAAAACATCACATAAGAGCTCCAAATAATTGTTCTGGTTCACTTTTTCATTTGCAGGTAGAATTACCAACCTACCAACACCATAATATGTAAAGCAGCCCCAAGCCATGAGTGAGGCTGGGTATTTAACAAACTTGGAAGTGTACTTAGGATCCAGGGGGTCACTGCCTGGTTTGCGGTACACTCGTGATGAAGGGGTACCAGTGACAGTAAATGTTGACTCATCACTCCAAAGCACAGTTTTCCATTGCTCCTCACTCCAGGCAAGATATTTCTTACAAAAATTTACTCTCTTTTTCTTCTGAAGTGCAGTTAGCAGTGGTTTTTTACGAGCACGAAAACTCCTGTAGCCCAGATCGTCATGCAACAGCTGCTGCACACTTCTGACAGACACATCTGCCAGCAACTGTGGGTTCTTTTCTTTTAAATCCCGTGCTGTTAGCCTTGGATCCTTGCTAACTTGCCTTGAGATCAGCTGACGGGTCCTGAAGGTTGTCTTACGAGGTCTCCCAGGCTTGGGAAGTGGAGTGGGAGGAATGGCCTCCCCACTGTCCTTGAACCGCTTCACCAGTCTCTGCACTGTCCTCAGTCTAACACCTGTTTGATTTGCAATAAATGGGAGTTTGTGGCCAGCTTTGTATAAAGTAATCACTTCCACACGTTTGTCCTTGCTTGTGGTTACTTTAGGCATGATGAGAATGTGGTAGGTAAGCAAATAACTGTGTTATTTGAGTCAAAACATGCCCTTGTGGTGCATCACACACAGAGACAGTCCTTCTCCTGTGGCTGCCCAAACATTACTGAGCCTGCTCCTGTGGTGCCAAACCTATCAAGCAGGGTTGCCAGCTCCCGTTGAAAAAGCGTCAGCTCATTTCGCATCACAGGGGAGGGTAATATTGACCCTACTTCACTTAACGCGAAAAAAAATGACGTCGGCCCTTTAGCGTCAATACTTTCCGGGCATATTGTATATATACTGTATACACATATACTGTATATAGCACATACAGGTCGTATCAGGTATAATGATGTGATGCGCTTGGGAAAACCCATCACTGAGCCAGAGTATCGTTAACTGGGAACGTTATAACACAAAAAGTATTGGGATGCGTTGGGATTCCCCCCCACCTCCCACCCAACCAAGTCTAAAATCCACTCAAATGAGTTCAAAAACAACAATTTTCTAGCTCACATATAACCCCAAATTGCTTTTAAACAAGCTGAACTAAGCCTAAAAGCAGTTTAGCTCACCTAAACTCAGAAATAAAATATGAAAATCATCAAAAATAAGTCTGGAAATAATCAATCTTAGTAAACTGAACTAAAAAATGAGTGTTCACCCCATCTATGACTAAAACATATTAATCTAAGTCTAAAAACAGTTTATAAATCAAACTAAACACAAAATTTAAGTCTAAAATATCAAAATTGGAAAAAAAAAAAAATGCATAACCAGGTACTGGCCATTGTTAGGCGGGGAAGAGTGTTAAATTTTTTACATCGCTAAGGAGGGATATCGCATAAAATGGGAATGTACAGCAGGGTAGGCCTGTATATGCACACACTACATGAGTACCAAATTGCAAAGACTGTACAGCATATTACTGAAGAAGCACAGGCAAGCCCTACATGTATCATTTTTCCATTAACTAAAAGACTGTTTTGCTGTAAAATCTATCTATCTATTGCCAAAAGCCTTCATTCTGTAAGGGGTGGCCACAAACAAATCGCCTCCATGTCGCCCTGTCCCTCCCCATTTCATTGCCCTGCTCCCAGCTCACACCCCCCTCTCTCATATACCTCTCCACTCCATCCCTCCATCTCATCCTTGGCCTCCCCCTCCTTCATCTCACTCACATACAATCTCCTCATCAGTCTCTCACTCTCAATCCTCTCCACATGGCCAAATCACCTCAATGTGTTTCTCCTAATGCTTCCTATCACATACACATCCACACCACAACACTCCCTCACCTCCTCATTTGTCAGTCTGTCTCTCCATGTGACTCCACAGGCTCCTCTCAAGTAACTCATTAACACTACTCTCACTCTTGACTTCGGTCCCTCCAACAAGGTCCAAGCTTCACTTCCATACATTAGAGATGGTATCACAATACTGTCATGTAACAACTTTTTCACTTCCATGCTCACTTCCCTGTTTCTTATCACTGCTTTCAAGGAACCAGCAACCTTTCTTCCTTGTTGTACCCTTTCATGCACTTCACCCTCTAAACTTCCATCCTTACTCATCACATTACCCAAGTACAGTACATCCTTCAACTTTGCGAACTTTAACTTTGCGAATCACCAATTTTGCGAGGTAGTTCCAAGTCATTTATTTTTTAACATTTATGAACTTTGCGAGCGATCACACACTTTGCGAGGTCGAGTGGTGGGAAAGTCGTCTTCCTGCACTACTTTGCCACGTGGAGTAGTGACGTCGTGGTTCGCTGGGCGTACTGTGCCTCCTAGTTCGGTGTTCTGCCGCCCCGCCACGTTTGTTTACACCACAGTAGTCGCACCCAAGCCTTGCCCCGCCACCAGTCCCGTACACCACGCCAGTCTTCACATCAGTGTAAATATGCATTTTTCTTGTTTTTTTTCTTACCTATGATGTTTTCATAATAATATTACTGTACAATACATCAGTCCATGTTTGTTTAATTTATCACCATAAAATTAAGAGGTAGAGTCGAGAGAAAGAGTGGGAAAAAGTGCTTACCTTAGGGTGATGTTGACCAATTTACCTTAATTGCATATATTTAATTGTTTAAACTTTGCGAATTTCGATTTTGCGAGGTTTTTTTTGTCGACCATATTCTCGCAAAATTGGAGGAAGCACTGTACTTAAATGCACTCACATTTTCCATTTCCTCCTCATCCAACCTCACTGTAAATTCACTGATTTTACTTCTCTTGAAGACCATCACTTTACTCTTCCCTACATTCACCTTCAGATACCATTTCTTAAACACTCTCCCAAACTCATTCACCAAGCCTTGCAGCTACCATTTGTCTTCACTTAACAACACAGTATCATCAGCAAACAGTACAGGGAGTTTCCAAACCCTGCCCTCTCTCACTAGGGCCGCTCCAACATCCACCGCTCTACCTTGTATCTCTTTTATAACTCCATCTGTATACAGATTGAACAACTACGGAGGCATGACACATCCTTGTTTCAATCCAACTTTCAAATGGAAAGATTCACTCAGTTTGCCATCCACACGCACTGCAGCCTTAGTACCCTCATACATACTCTTCACGGCCTTCAACAACTTCCCATCTATTCCATATAATCTTAATACTTTCCACAATACTTGTCTATCCACCCTGTCATATGCTTTCTACAAAAAGCTGTAAAAGCTATGCTTAAATGAAGTTGCCAAATGTTGTTCATCCCCTCGTTTGAGATACTGACCTCTTATTGTCTCCATCTACTGCCTTCTTTCTTATTGTATGCAGTAAATCACTTCTTTATTTAGACTGTAATAAGAGAGTGACCAGTCGAGCAGGGCAGTACTCCCAAGGAGGATGGAAAGCTGATGACAGGGAGAGCTGGAGCTCCCGTTTCATCAGCCATCAGGACTTGTTCCTGACCATCCCCCTTTGCTGAACTTTTTCAGTGTCTCAGTAACACAGAGAGTAGACCAGCATGCTCTCCAATACAAGTTTCTCTAACTGTCAACACCAAACTACATACACGCTACACAATACACTTCCTTTTCAAATTTTTTTAAAAATGGCGACTGTTAATTGTGCCTCGGAGTCCCCTGGGGGGGGGGACCATAAATGCCACCACCATCCGCCCCACTCCCGGTGACGACTCTCGGAGCTGCCTGGAACCACTGTCTGACTCACTCCTTCTTCATTTCTGTAACATTCGCGGCCTTTCTTCTAACTTTCGCTCTGTTGAGCACCACCTCTTCTCCTCTAAACCTCACCTTCTCTTTCTTTCTGAGACTCAGCTGTCTGAGACAACTGACAGCAAACCCTTTTCTGTATCCTCCTACTTTCTCTATTCTCATTTCAAAGCCAAAGGTGGCTGTTGTGTATATGTACGCAACACTCTATCTTGCTCTCGTGTTCCTGAACTTGATTATTCTGAATTCTCTACTCTCTGGCTTCAGCTCTCCTGTCATTCTCTGACTAAATATATCTGTGCTGTTTACTTATCTCCTAATTCTACTGACTATCAAAAATTCTTTGACTATCTTACTTCTACGATGGAACACATTCTATCCATTTCTCCTTTCTCTGAAATCTCCATTCTAGGAGATTTCAATGTTCACCACCGCCTTTGCCTCTCCTCTCCTTTCACTGATCCACCTGGTGAACAAGCCTACATCTTTTCTATCCTTAATGACCTAGAGCAGCTTGTACAGCACCCTACCCATGTCCCTGACTGCCTTGGAGAGAGTTCCAACATACTTGACCTTTTCCTAACAACTAATCCTTCTGCTTACACTGTTAATCTTTTCTCTCCGTTGGGCTCCTCCGATCACAACCTTATTACCTTAACCTGTCCTATCGCTCTGGTACAGCCTGTGGACCCTCCAAAGAAATGCCGCCTGTGGCACTTTGGAGCTGCAGATTGGGAGGCCCTCAGGCAGTACTTCTTTGATTTTCCTTGGAATGATTATTGCTTCCATGGCCGGGAGTCGTCTGTGTGTGCCCTGCGCATTACGGAGGTTATTCTCTCAGGCATGGAAGCATACATTCCTTTCTCATATCCTCTGTCTAATGCAAGAAAGCCTTGGTTTAATCACGCTTGTTCTAATGCTGTCCGCAAGACAGAGAGGGCCTTTAAAAGGTATCGGAGCCAACCCACCCCTGAATCACATCTTTTTTATATTTCTGCCCGGAATCGTGCTAAGTCTGTTCTTCGCTCTGCTAAAAATAATTTCATCCGTTCTAAATGTTCCCAACTCTCCAACTCGAATTCTTCTTGCTCCTTTTGGCACCTTGCCAAAAACCATTCTAACAACTTTACCTCATCATCCTTCCCTCCTCTTTTCCACTCTGATGGCTCTGTAGCTATTTCTTCTACTGATAAAGCAGATCTCTTCGCTCAGACTTTCTCCTCCAATTCTACCTTAGACGATTCCGGTGCTGTTCCTCCATCACTTAAGCCCCCCCAGACTTCCTCATGACTGGCATTAAAATTTCTTCAGCTGACGTATTTTCTGCCATCACTGGCCTCAATATTAACAAGGCATATGGGCCTGATGGAGTCCCTCCTGTTGTCCTCAAAAACTGTGCTTCTGTGCTTACACAGTGCCTAGGTAAACTCTTTCGCCTTTGTCTCTCAACTTGTACCTTTCCTTCTTGCTGGAAGTTTGCTCTCATTCAGCCAGTCCCAAAGAAGGGTGACCATTCCCAACCCTCTAACTATCGTCCAATTGCTTTAACATCCTGTATCTCAAAAGTTTTCGAATCAGTTCTTAACAAAGCATCTTTCCTGTCACAACCTTCTTTCTGATCATCAGTATGGGTTCCGTCAGGGACGCTCCACTGGCGATCTTCTCACCTACCTTTCAGATGCCTGGTCGTCCTTCTTTCGGGACTTTGGCGAAAGCTTTGCCATTGCACTTGACATCTCAAAGGCTTTCGATCGAGTCTGGCATAAATCTTTGATTTCCAAACTGCCCTCCCATGGTTTCTATCCTTCTGTCTGTGCCTTCATCTCTAGCTTCCTTTCTGGTCGTTCTACAGCTGCTGTTGTAGACGGCCATCGTTCTTCTCCTAGACCTATCAACAGTGGTGTTCCTCAGGGCTCTGTCCTATCACCAACTCTCTTTCTTTTATTCATCATTGACCTTCTAAGCTGTACATCTAACCCTATCCACTCATATGCTGATGATTCCACCCTTCACCTTTCCATTTGGTTCCCGCAACGCCCATCTCAGCAGTTGCTTCAGCAAACAAGGGATGAGGCTATGGCACACCTAATGTCTGACTTGGCTCATATCTCTGATTGGAGTAAAAATAATCTTGTTATTTTTAATGCATCAAAAACTCAGTTCTTACACTTATCAACCTGACAAAATCTTCCTCAGGATTACCCACTAATGTTTAATAATGTCCAGCTCAGTCCTGCATCATCCTTGAACATGCTAGGGGTTTCATTCTCTCTGGATTTGTCTTCGAAAGAACATATTACATCTCTTGTGAAATCTGCTTCCAAGAGATTAGGTGTGCTGGGCCGACTCCGAACTTTCTTTACCCCTGCACAGATGTTGACCTTGTACACGGGTTTTATTCGCCCGTGTATGGAGTACAACTCTCATATGTGGGGAGGCTCCCCACATGCAGTTCTTCTCAATAGGGTGGAGTCAAAGGCTTTTCATCTCATTAACTCTCCTCCTCTTACTGATTCCCTTCAACCTTTGTCTCTTCGCCGCACTGTTGCTTCTTTATCTCTCTTCTATCGCTACTTCAATGGTCACTGTTCCTCTGAACTGTCTGCTTGCATCCCTCCACCTCTACGACGGGCACGTAGTACCCGTCTAGCAACAAACTCTTATCCCTTTTCTGTCCAACTCTCTAATGCAAGAGTTAACCGTTACTCCTAGTCCTTCATTTATGCAACTGGTCAACTCTGGAACTGTCTCCCTCTGTCTGTATTCCCTACTTCCTATGATCTTCAATCTTTCAAACGCAGTGTGTCCAGGCATCTCGAAATGAATGGATCTTGAATTTGGCTCTCTTTGGTATTGTTTTTACTTTTTCTTGGAAGGAACAGTATGCGGGCCCTGGCCTTTGGTTCTTTCTTCCGTGCATAAAAAAAAAAAAAAATATTATGACCAAATACAGAATGTAAGAACTAATGGTTGCGGGCAGTTCGCACTTATGTCGACGGCGTGTGTACACAATTTATGTACATAAAACAGCACAATCACCACACTTACACACCACCAGTACATAACAGACCTCACTTTAAACTCAGTGCTTTCAGCTGAAAGACTCTTCTTTATTAAGCTGCAAAACGGTGTCAATGTAACAACACTCTTTCACACAGAATCTTGCAAACAATGAAAGAAATCTTTCATAAATATCTTTTTAATGCTTCTTCCTTCCATATCCGATATCAGCAGTAATTATCGGAATCAGCTCGATATCAGAAAAAAATGTAAATATCGATACATCGGTTCGGCGAATTGTATTGGTTACAGCACTAGGTCAGGCTCACTGCTGGAGTCTCTTGAGTGTGTGGAGGAGTTTTGTTATTTGGGGGACATCATCTGTGCTGCAGGTAGGGCTGCAGTTGTTCTGTGGCTAAGGTAAGAAGTGGCTGGAGGAAGTTCAGGGAGTCATTGCCCATCTTCACCCAACAACTGCTGCATTAGGTTTCCTAGTCTACATCCCCATGAAAAAAAAAAAAAAAAAAATGCTCAAATGAAATGAAAGCGTGCATGGAAAAGTACATTACTTACATTATTTACCTTAATGGTCAGTGGTGGCGACCATCATCCACTCACTTGATGTAGTGTTGCCTACTTCTTCCTTAGCCTTTATCATTCTTTTTCTGTGCCTGCCCTCCTCTCTTCCTATTTCTCCCAACTTTCCTGTCACTTCTTATTGCTTTTCTTTCCTTTACAAGTGGCTTTACATTAAGTGACAAGCCAAATAGTTTCCAAGAAACCATTTACAATGCTGGGTGGTAACCTTAAAACCAAACCATATGTGCTCCCTACATGTCAACAAGTGGGTTGGTGGAGGGTTAGTGCCCCTCTCTGTAAAACAAATAACTCAAAGTCAAATGGCCACCCCTTACAGGATTATGGCATCTGGCAATAGGTAGACCTTAGTTCAGCCGTGGTGAAGTACAGTAAAAGTCCTCTCATTCGGCATCTGGTCTTGTGGTATTTCCGGTCTTTTGGGAGTTTTCATAAATAGTCCCATTCCGAAAGTTCTGTTCTTCCGGCGCACATGGTGAGCCGATCGACCAATTTGGTGCTGTTGGTGCTAGATCTAGTGCTTTTCATAATAATTTTCCACTTTTTATAATTAGTGCCAATAAATATTACATTTTCTTCTACATCTAGTGCATTTTGAAGTCTAGTTTAGCACAAAAGTTTGAACAGTTCACCTATAGCTTTGCACGTTTTAAAGTTGTACTTAGCACTTTTGAAGATTTCTGCTTGCCAGCACTGCATGTGCTATCAGCCATCATGACTCATGAGTGTCTGGCTTTGTGTGCGGGACCTTTCAAAAGTCTGAAAACTTTATCATGCTATTTTGCAGCCATCCTCTCATTCTTGTGTTGCTGTGTCATGAAAAAACGCACCCATAAGTTGCTATCGCCATGAAGATTGAATTACTGAAAAAACTGGCGGCAGGTGTTCCTAGAAAGAAGATAATGGAAGAATTCAGTGTGAGCTCTTCCACTATATACAGTAACCCCTTGATATAATGAACTAATTGGGGGAAGGGGTGGGTCATTATATTCGAAAGTGTGCTAAATACGAGGAGTTCAGTATTTCCGAGGGATTACTGAACTCAGTTCACTATATAAGGGGAGCTGTGCGGTCCTATGTGCTCAAACATAACCTAAACTAACTACACTATATGAAGTTTTACATGGAAAATTCAATGATTTATGAAGCTGTACATGTAAGTACAATACTGTTTGAAGTTCTATATATAAATACAATACCTATAATAAGAATACAGTATAATGTAGTACTGTTACAGTACACTTACTGTGCCAGGAAGGGATGCTGTTGTCACCGTGGGCTGATTTGCGAACTTCCCACACATTTAGCGACCTTTGTTCGCAAAATCTGGGGGAAGTTCGGTCACAATTTGGCCATTTGCTGTATCTGAAATCTGCAATACTAGGGTTCGTTATATTGAGGGTTTACTGTACAACCTTAACCCCTACGCACCAACTGACATGTATAACCGTCATAATTTTGGGAGCAGAGCAACGCCGGTTGACGTGTATAGCAACAAGTGTCTTCCCACCACCCTTTGAAATTTAACTTACCCTTACTCATCGACAGAACCACCTGGAGATGTGGGAATACTTTCATTTAAAAGAGGAAGAGTTGCTGAGTCTTACGTATCTTTAATTTTTTCTCTAGCAGTTATAGTTTGGCAGATATTAGGGTCTGAGGTAAGGGTATTTTCTTCCATTACGGATATCCCCCGTAGGGAGGAGTGTGCGACATCAGAAAACCCCTGGCATGTAGGGGTTAAGAAACAGAGGGACAATTAAGTGCTTAGGGTTGACCAATAAACACCTAGACACTGTGATTGCATTGGGGTGACCAACCACGACTGCTAGAAACTTTTGGCAAGTTTTCCTGGTCATTCAGCAGTTTCTGCTCTTTCGGCACCTGTTGGGTCACAAAGATGCCAAATGAAGGGACTTTTACTGTAATGAAGTTGCACATCCGACCTCTCCCCTCCATACTAGTAACAGGGAGATACTGAGGATGCATGGGTGGTGAAGGAAATAGCTCAGACGTGAAGAGGAAAAAAAAGAAAAAAATGCTTATGTATGTAGCAGCTACACATTTTCCATCACATGAAGTACATAGGAGCTATCGGGATAACACTGAGGGCTCTCCCACCATGCTAAGGGATCATTATGCAGCATGTGTTAGGTGTAGTGCTGGATGGTTGTGAAACCTGTGCAGCGAAGGAAGAGGATATAGGTATTCGCAGGCTCAAACATATAGAAATGACCATTAGATGGATGTGTAGTGTGTCCTTGAATGGGAGGCCTGGGGGAAGGGGAGGAGGGGACTAGGATTGCAACTGAAAGAGTTAAGAGGAAGGAATGTGTTGTTGTTGTTGTTATGAGAAGGTTTGGCCATGTTGAAACAATGGAAGATAACAATTGGGTGTGGCAGGTGAGAAGTGTGAACGCTGGGGATAAAGTTGCAAGAGGCAGACCGAAAAAGACCAAGGACACGGTCATTCAGTGTTACCTCAGGGATAAGGGACTGAATGGGGAGCTTGCCAGAGATCGAGCAGCGTGGAGAGCTATCAGGCGATCAAGGCCAACGCATGCAAGCATTTTGGAGCCTTCGTAAACATAACAAACGAAATGAAATAATTATAAGCTAAGGGCTTTACTTTCCTTCAGTTTTCAGGTTAATACTGGAAAGGTCATGATACAATGGTTACATAGAATAATGAAAAATATTACACACATTGATGCAGCATCACAGAAGTTGACTGAGTATATTCTGGTATACTGCAATTCTCTACCCAAATCCCGATTATCTGACAATACCAGTTTTTCATATGAATACTTAATAAATTAACTGCCAAAAATTTTATCATCTTGATCTCTTTTCCCACCTGCAGATGGGGTGAAGTATAGTTTAGAAAATCAAAGAGATAGCATGAAAGAGAGAACCATCAACAGTATGCCCCAGTTCAATGGGCAGACACTTATTCATACACCATTCAAGACCCCCAAATCCTGGTTCTACTTGGCACACCTAACCGTCTGTAGACAATTTTTTTCTATACAGTATACACTTCACATTACATATCAGATAGAGGCAATCCACTGACTACCACTGATTATCAAGTTAAACCAATACAAAATGCTAAATGCAGACGTCTCAGGACTCTCAGTTAATACCCTCGGTGTGGTGTGGCATGGGAGGGTGATTTTGTGTGGTGTGTTGTGAAAGGGTGGCATAATTACATATCAGATAGAGGCAATCCACTGACTACCTCTGACTATCAAGTTAAACCAATAAAAAATGCTAGATGCAGATGTCTCAGGACTCTCAGTTAATCCCTCGGTGTGGTGGCATGGGAGGGTGATTTTGTGTGTTGTGTTGTGAAAGGGTGGCATGATGTGTTGTGTTATGGCTTTGATAAAGTCTACAGGAACAAAACACCTTGCACCTAAAAGCTTTTAATGAGGCAGATGGAGAAAACTGCTTCTGGATATGCCAAACCCTTGTCACTTGCTTCTCTTTACACAACTTATGCAATCAACTCAATCCCCTGTTTGTTCTTTGCTTTATCAACATCCATACCTCACTTCCTTATGTGCTTATTTACAAAATCCATCCACCTTCTTGGCCTACCAAGCCTCTTGAACTGATGAAATTTCAGTACCTTGGAAAATACTGTGGCACAAAGAAGTAAGGTAGCTATTGCTACAAAGGATTTCATACTAAACAGAGATTATAGTATAGAGGCTACATGCAGATTGCATAAAGGTGTGTTAGCAGCCATAATGACATATGGCAAGAGGGAAAAAAAAAAGTTAATGTTGAAGACAGTGGGAATGGAATTACTGTACCGAAAAATCTGTGAGAATTCGCGAAGAGGATAGGATAAGAAGTACTGCAATATGATCTGCAAAAGACATAGAATAAATAACTCTGTTGATACTGGGGGAGAAAATATGCTTTAATGATATGCTCATATGGAGAGAATGGATCAAGATGGGTTGTCAAAATAAAGGAGTAAGTCTGAAGATATGAGGCAGCATATGTTAAATGTGTATGTAAGAATTCAAGGTACGAAAGATGATGTCCCTACACAGCGGGGTTGTCGGAGGTTTTCCTTGCCATTTCCGCGAGGATATTCGTGCTCCGACTGACTTTTTAAAAATATTTACCAAAAATCAGTTATTAGTCCTAGAATATCATAATTATATATGCGTATGGCATATACCTTCAGCTTTCTCCTGGGATGTTTTTTTTAGCACTCGTCGACTACCGTAGGACTTGTGGAGACTTCTGAAGTTGGGTAACTAAGTCTCCACTTTACACTTCCCGACATCCCGTAATCTGAATACCACTGCCAGATATTAACACTAGAAACACTATTCAATGATTTCCAAGTAGTTTGGAATCCATACTAAAAAAAAAAAA
>JAGKTI010004721.1:0-15317 GCA_018397915.1 Birgus latro | reverse complement strand
GGACACAAAGCATGAAGTAAATAAAATGTAACCAGAAAAATTATGATTTAGAGGTGTGTAGGGCAAAAATGTTCATTAGTTGACTAGATAGTGAACGTATGTAAGAGACATGGTAATCACTGAGAAAATCACCTCTTTCACAGCTTGTGCACTCAAATATGGGACACAAAGCATGAAGTAAATAAAATGTAACCAGAGAATGAGGATTTAGAAGTTATTATGGAAAATATTTAGAAGTTGACAGTGTACTTACATGTCCATGATGGTTGTTTACCCCCACCTCTAAGGTTTTTACAGTGGTCATAATTGCTCTTGAAGTATGTCCAGTAATCCAGTGTTTAACTATACTTAATCCTTAGAAATGTGACTTATGATTATTTAAACAAGAACGAAAATACCGCAAACGATCGGACAGCCGTCCACTGTTCATGGGAGTTGAGACAGAACTAGCGGAGGGGGGTAGCGCGGGAAGGGAGGTGGTCAGCATGCGCGGGAAATTCAAACTGACGCTCTCAACAAAAATTGGAATTTTTTCTTTATTTCTTTTTTATTGCAATTTTTGGGCATTTTGGGGTTTCGGCCATCAGCCTATGATGTCCGAACAGTGAGGTATCCGGATAGTTGTCGTCCGGATAGTAGAGAGATTACTCTATATATATATATACACATTCATAGTCATAAATAATCACCTATCCTCCGGTACCCCTTGCCTCAGGCTGGTTCCTTTATATGCAGCAAGTCACAGTGGAGTAAGAGGGGCTGAAAGGGATGGGCCAGAGAGAGAAGGGACGGTGGGTGTGGGGACGTATGATGGTGCTGAGGTGGAGTGAGGGAGGGGAGGGAGAATGAAATACGATAGGTTACCCTAAAATGCGAAGTGGTGGTCACATTGTCTATTTTCTTTCAATCAAGGCATGATATAAGGGAGTTAATATTTCATAGATAATACTGCATTACACCTTGTATAGCAGTGTCAGATAACAAGCTTTTGATAGGTTGTGATATCAAGGACTGGCTCATGAGAAAAACATACTGACATGACAGATCAAACATTAGTGCAAGACCCGATATTTGTGTTTATCCGTATATTGTAACTTCAGATGCAGAAAGGAATATGGATGGCTTTGACTTCTGTAATGTTTGTGTAAGGGCGCTGCTTGAACAACGTGTAAGCAACACAGTGACGAACACGCTGCAAATATGTTGGGAACAACAGCGTCCAGATCATGTTGGCAACATCATGATGAAGTCTCAGTTGCCTGGCATGGACACACTTATCCCATCGTCTCTGCTGCCAGTGTTCGAAGCTGCACTGAAACATGTTGGCATACATCTGTACAAATACTGCTGCATACATGTACCCAAACATGTGCCAGCTGTGTTGCCAATATATGTTCTAGGGCATGTGTGGAAGCGCCCTAAGAAACATCCTCTACCCTTGCATGTAATTAATTTCTGGAACTAATTATCATATGAAACACATGACATGGCTGTGTCCACAGTAAATATGATCATCCTCTTGGTATATACTCCCTCTATACAGCCACAATCATGTCAACTATTCTATGGTATGGTATATGAAAAGGCTATTTAAAATAATTTTGCATAAAAGGTAAATAATTTTGAGGTCTGTGCACATGGGTGGATATAATAACGATATCTCATAATATGTTAGAAGGAAAACGAAACAAAATCCTACCCAAACTCCCAAAATATATCTATGTCAATGTTCACCGACACTGTTCAAGCCAAAGCAATCAGGAAAGCCTTAGTAAGTAGTCCAGTGGCCTCCTGCCTTAATAACCCCTTGCAGTCTTCGCGGCAGCAAGGAAACAGTGTTGCTGATGGTTTCCTGGTTACGTTTGAACAGCTCCCACTCGTCCTTATTGTGCTGGAGGTGGCGGGCCCGTGTCCTCTTGTTCCCTGGCTTTCACGCATTGACAATCTGGGCCCCACATAGTCTCGATGGCTCTGCACTAATGTTTGATCTGTCATGTCTGCATATTTCTCTCACGAGCCAGCCCCTGATATCACTTCCTGTCTAAAGCTTGTTATCTGATGCCACTATACAAGGTGTAATGCAGCATCATCTACCATATATTAACTCTTTTATATCTATCTATCTATAGCCCGACACCCTAATCCCACAAAGGGTGGCCGCAGACAAAACGCCTCCAAGTCACTCTTGTCACCCACCATTTGCCTACCCTCTCCCCAGCTCTCTCCCCCCTCCCTTATATACCTCTCAACTCCATCCCTCCACCTCATCCTCGGTCTTCCTCTCCCTCTCCCTCCCTCCACCCCACCTACATACACCCTCTTAGTCAGTCTTTTATTCTCCATTCTCTCCACATGTCCGAACCACCTCAGTGTATTTCTCCTAATCATCTCAACCACATCCACGTCCACCCCACAACGTTCCTCCACTTCTTCATTTGTCAACCTGTCCCTCCATGTCACTCCACATGCTCCTCTCAACTCATTTCCACTGCTCTCACTCTTGATTTGTTACCCTCTAGCAAGGTCCATGCCTCATTTCCATACGTCAGGGTAGGGATCACGATACTATCATGCAGTGACTTCTAAACTTCCATATTCACCTCCCTATTTCTCATCATCACTTTCAGTGACCCAACAACCTTCCTTCCCTGCTGTACCCTTTCAAATATTTCATCCCCAAAACTTCCATCCTTACTCATCACACTGCACAAGTACGTGAATGCACTCACATTCTCCATATCCTCACCATCCAACCTCACTGTGCATTCTGTGACTTCATTCCTTTCAAACACCATAACTTTACTCTTGCTTACATTGACTTTCTGATTCTTCTTCTTACACACTGTCCCAAATTCATTCACCAAACCTTGCAACTCCCATTCCTCTTCACTCAATAA
Organism: Birgus latro; assembly: GCA_018397915.1. Taxonomy (NCBI): domain Eukaryota; kingdom Metazoa; phylum Arthropoda; class Malacostraca; order Decapoda; family Coenobitidae; genus Birgus; species Birgus latro. The sequence goes on along the minus strand of JAGKTI010004721.1, from coordinate 12,420 downwards.
TACTGTACTATCAGCAAACAACAACACTGGAATCTTCCACATCTCACCCTCATTCATTAGAGCCACCCCCACATCCACTGCCCTTCCTTGCACCTCCTTTACAACCCCATCCATGTATATATTAAACAGCCATGGAGACATTACACAATCCTGTTTCAGTCCCACATTCAGATCAAAGAACTCACTCAGCTCACCATCCACTCGCACAGTAACCCTAGCTCCTTCGTACATACTCTTCACAGCACTCAACAATTTCGCATCCACTCCATATATTCTTAATACCTTCCACATATCTTGCCTATCTACTCTGTCATATGCTTTCTCCAAGTCCATGAAGGCAGCATACACTTTCTTTCCCTTCTCTAGATACTTCTCCACTAAACATCTTAGAACAAATATCTGATCTACACACCCTTTCCCTTCCTAAATCCCCCTTGTTCTTCTCCAACTAACTCCTCTGTTATATCCCTAACCCTATCAACAAGTATTCTACCATATAATTTTCCAGTTACACTAAGGCAAATACCCCTATGTTACCACATACTTTTCTCTCCCCTTTTCCTTTATATAAAGGAACAATTATACCTGATTTCCAGTCCTCTGGAACCCTTCCCTATTCCCAAGCCAGTCTACACAACTTCCATATCCACTCCATAAAAATCTTACCCCCATACTTCAGCATTTCACCACACACTCCATCAATTCCTGGGGCCTTTCCCATCTTGATCTTCGTCATTGCTTCCACTACTTCTGCCCTGCTGATCTCTTCCTCCCTCCTCTCACCTCCTCTTCTCCCAGCCATTCCACAACCACTTATATTCACACTACTCTCACACCTCTACATTTAACAAATCCTTAAAGTGCTCCTTCCATCTCCTCAATTTTTCTCTCTTCTCCACCAGCAATCTATTATTCCCATCTTTCACTCCCCTACTATATCCCCTGTCACAGTGTCTTACTTTCTTTACCTCCTTCCAAAACAATTTCTTACTCTCCCTCCACTTTACACTCAGATTCCTCTCAAACTCTTCTTCCACTTTCTTCTTACTCTCCTTCACCAATCTCTTCATCTTCACCTCCCTTCTCCACCTCACATATACCTCTCTCTTTTCTCTCTCATCTTCTCCCCTACCTCTGCTCGCTAGCCATTCACTATATGCCTTCTTCTTTTGTTCCACAGCTTGTTTCACCTCATCATTCCACCATGCTGTCCCTTGCACACCCCTGCATCTCCTCCTCACTCCACAAACCACCCCACACGCTGCGCCTATCTCTTCCATGAAAATCTTACATACATCTTCCACCCCTTCCATCTGCTCTAACTCATACCTTCCCAATCTTTCTTCTACTATGCTCTTATACTCTGCCATTTTCTCACTATCTTGTAACTTCTCCACTCTTTTCACAGGAGCTATTTCCTCCTGTCTTCCCCTTAGTCTCTTCTTATCATGCCCTGAATGAAAGAAAATAGACAATGCGATCATCACATCACATTTCATTTTCCCTACCCTCCCTCACTCCACCCCAGCACCATCATTCGTCCCCCCCACCCACCTTCCCTTCTCTCTCTAGCTCCTCCCTCTCACCCTCTCTTACTCCTGTGTGACATGCCGTGCATAAAGGAGCCAGCCTGAGGCACGGGGTACTGGAGGGTAGGTGATTGTTTATGACCACAACTGTACATATATATTACATATATGTATACATACAGTACATATATATATATATACATATATATTTATCATCATCACCACCACTCGTTTGAGTATCCACTGCAGAACCGGCCTATCCCAACCGAAGTGGGCACGATATAGCCAATGTATCTCCACCAAGTGGCTTATTGTCTGGTAGAGATTGTATGTAGGGTGAGAAGTGCTTGTAGGTGTGACTGCAGTGTTGTAGTGGCTTTGGTTGTGTGTATAGTCTGTGAGCCAAGTGTAATCGGCAAACACAAGCCAACTGGATGCAAGCATACTTTATAGTATGCGACACTGGCTCAACCATATCACCCCTTTTGTCTGCCAAAGCAGTAAGTGGCCAGGTGAACACTCCCAAAGTTTATTACCCTGGCACGGAGTGAACCCTGGTTCACCCGTGTACAAAATGCACACTCTACATATATATATATATATATATATATATATACATATACACACACACACTGTCATACTGTATATATTACATCCCACATTGTGTCTGGTAATATTTGGCTCCCGTATCACTCAAATGCTCTGGTAAAAATGAAAATAACATTGATGCTGACTAGCAACATTGGCCTAGCACTTACTGGTGCAAACGTCTCTGTCATAATACCATCCTTGTACTCAAGACTAGAGTGTAATCCATGTGTCATATGTTTCCAATGCAATTCTCTCAAAGAAAACCTACCCATGCCTGTTTGGCCATATGTAAAAATTACCATCCAAATGAAATATTTATCTGTTCTTTCATAAATAACAGGCTAGATTAGTACTTAGGAAATAATGGGTTGACAGAGGAAATGTACTTGTAAGTCATGGAAAATTGAAACTGTTAACATTGAGATATTTGTACCTCAGTTTAATCAGATCTTCTTAAAGTCTACTGACTGAAAAAAACTAGTTTCAGTTTAAAACACTGTGAGAAACTGTTCATGGGAGGTATCTGATGCAATACACATTATTTGGATTCTAACTGGACATTTGGTTTACTGGTGTTAATATGACTATGTTTGACAAGCAGAACAAAGATTTCAGGAGGTATGCATTGCTTCAAGAGTAACTTACAACCAATCTGCCCAGTCAACTTCTATGCTGTAATTACCATGTGATGTAAATAAACCGCTGCTACTCAGAAAGACATGATCTACAAAATTTTGGAAGGTCATCTGTTTGCTATGCTTCTTATTAAAATAGTCTTCCCACATTCTGTCCTGCTTGTGCATATGGTATGAAGAATCTACAAACCTACCAAACATAACCCCAAAATCTGTTCGGACATTTAAGGCAAGAGTGATCAGCTGCTTGCCTCTGAGGGTATAATGTGAGCAAGAAACACCAACCACTCCTTGGATGTAATCAGATAAGGGCCATATCTGGTTGGTATGTCTTAACCCACTTGACCACCAGGTGTCCATTTCCTTGCCACGCAGTATCGTATATGGTTTCCTGGCCTACAAGAAACCAAATGCTTTGTCACTCAGTGCAGAATCACTTCAAGGAAGCACTACATCAAGTGTGTGGATGGTGGGAACAAATGTTAGGATGGCAACAGTCACACTTCAGGTGATGTGGCCTACTATGACAATAATGCCAGTAACACTGTAAATTGCGACACCATTACGAGAATGGGAGGACTGTGCTTCCACTCCACACCATCAACTTATCTGCGTGGCCACCTTCAACAAAGCTGGGCAGAAAGCAGGTGCAGAAGAAGAAGATGGAAGAAGAAGAAGAAGATGGAAGAAGAAGAAGAATAAGAATAAGAAGAAGAAGAAGAAGAAGAAGAAGGAAGAAGAAGAAGAAGATGGAAGAAGAAGAAGATGGAAGAAGAAGAAGATGGAAGAAGAAGAAGATGAAGAAGATGGAAGAAGAAAGAAATGAAGACGAAAGAAGGAATGGGGAAGCAGGCGCAGCTCTCACGGACAGAGAGCTTCGCAGGCTGCTTAAAGAAGTGTATGAAACCCTCCGTCGTATGAATCGAGCAGAGATTAGAACAAGAGTACATGAAGCATGGGAAGCTGCGGAGAAGGCTGGAGGACGGAGGGGGATGAAGAGAATCGCAGAGGAAGAAGAAAGTGAAGTATAATAATAGGTGAAAACATGAGAAAACAGAGAGAGAAGGAGGTCGTATATACAAATGATGGGTAGAAATGTAAGAAGATACACGAGAAAGCTTAGAGTGCTGAGATGAATCAACTGCTGTCTTACCCTCTGTGGATAACCAAGGATCCTTTGTGGGGCATGGGGTGGGAAAAAGTAGTCACAAGGAAAAGAATATGAAGTTTAGTATCAGTGATTCATGAAAGCAGGTAGTCACAAGCGAGTGAGTACGTGAGTTCATCATTGTGGTTAGTATTAATGACTCGAGCATGGGTCAAGACAATGCTCCATTAAAGTGTATATAAGGACGATCATAAAGGTGACAATTAGAAGAAACTTGTAACTTGCACAGGGGGCACGAACAAGAGCCATGTCCAAGAGACACAGTCTTTCTGCTGAGGGAAGCAGACAGTCACAACTTGTGGGAATGGTGAGTGGAAGTTACTGAAATCAGCAGACTTGTGAAAGTGTAAGGCATGGCAGAGAAACACATGCCCTAAGCATAACATAAAGCATCAATTCCAATTGATATCTGCTCAGAGTCCAGCGATATTATTTTTGCTGTGTTGTCCCTGGTCATGGGGTAAAGTAAACTGTTGACTTAACTCATGGACAATCCTTATAGTAAGTAGGTGAGCACAAAATACTGAACAAGTGAGCTTAATGTATTTTTACTTAAAAATAATCAACAAGTTGTAAACAAATTACTGAGTTGCATTTAGTATGTTTTGCTTATGACTGAGTTAAATCTCCATGCATTAAATGATTTGTTCATATTTGTGTCGTTAAAGCAACGTAATTGTCTTGTGTAACTTGTTAGCCCCTAAAGACCATTCATCATTGATCAACGCATTTTAGACAAGGTACATTTAGTCCGATCCACATCAATTTAGTAGAAGCCGCAAAAAAAAACTGGGGAGAAGTTGCCATGCCTCTTTGATGATGTAAATGGAAGCTAGCAAATGAGAACAACAATATCTGGTGGTGTCTGGGATGATTGGTTCCCCGAGAGATGGTGGGAGGGCCCCCCCCCAGCCATCTCTCCACCTCCTGTCCCAATGGACCCTCCTCTCACTGTCTCCTTCCACCCAATCTCCCCCATACCCCCTCTATACCATTGTGGGGGTGTGCAGCAGGCATATTCCCTCCCTACTTAACCCCCCCACCCACACCCACTCCACCTCCCAGGGTCCCCCCACACCTACTCCACCTCCCTCTGCCCCATTGGTTCCTCGACTGACTGTCACCTCCCATCTAAATCACCCCCAGACCCTCCCTACTCCAAGGTTGGCGTGTATAGGCAGGCTTTGTTTCCCTATTGATGCCCGCCCACACCCACTCCTCCCTACACACCTTCTCTTCACAATGATGCACTGCAACACTGTGTTGCCAAGCAAGCCAAACACCAAGCCATTGCATCATTGACTTACAAGCTATTACCCTCAACCTGTTTTATGCAATGGAATATACACCTGTAATTAGTTATTTATGTAAGGTTATTGGCCAAAGAATATTAGTTTCTTTGTATAATTTACCCATTTTCCACAATTTTCAATGGGAAACTTTGGTGATTGTACGGTACCTGCAACTTAAGATTTTTTTTTTTTAAATTATTTCTGCTGTTTGACCACTGACAGTACATACATCAGTCCAGGTTTTTTAGCATTTTATATAACAAATACATTTATTTTATTGTATTATTTATATGCAAAACCTAATATTTTTACATGACAAGCCTGAGGCTGTATGTGTGAAATACCCATATTTATTCTGGCTTGGGAGATGGTAGTAGATTTTTGTTTTGTTTTTTTGTTTTGTTCAGTTATTTCATTTACTATTATCACAATGTTTTTTCTTCAATTATACATTTCAATATATAAATAAATATCTGTCTTACTGAATGATTTATTTATGCAGTGAAACGGTAAACAGTACCCTCACTAGTTTCGCGTCTAATTGGTACCACAATTGTGGCGCAAAACTCAAACTCGTGAAACTCAAGAGTATACTTTACATGTAATAAGTGGTAACTGGTTCTGGGGTTAGCCACCTCATTCTCCCTTAGCTACCCATTAATGACACAATACCCCTACCATAAATTACATACAGTTAACCAGGAATATAATATATTACTGAACAAAGAATTTACTAACACTGACATACACTGACATTTAGGCTGAACTGCTTGATGGGGCCTGAAGATGAGTTCCGATGCTGAGAGCGGTGGTTAGTTACCATCTGCCACCTCACTGCCACTACTGTTGAGTCCCCCACTCCACCACTTCCCGATGCTTCAACAACAAAGCCCTGAAAATCCAGTGGGAGCTCATCAAGTTTCCCAGTGTCGTCAATGTCCTCGTCCACAGCACCGTCATCCTCCCCAGGCTGTATGTTCTCCAAAACCTGGGCTTGCTGAATATGAGAGGACAGGAATGATGTTATCAGAGTCTGATGACGTGCATGAACTCCAGCGTTGAAAAGGTCCTTGTAATTAGCCAGAAGTCTATCCACCATCGGGAGGAAGGTGTCCCTGATCTCCGGCCTCCCATCACATTCCTCAATTTGCTCTTTCAAACGAGCAGTGGTTGCCAGCAAGTCTGTGATTTGGCGAGATGTTGGCTCACCTGGTGGGACAGGTAAGGGTTCTTCCTGAACTTCGCTGTCATTGACTTGTTTGTCTGTTTTCAACATCTCCTCGATGGTCGGTTCAGGCTGAGGCGGCTCAAAACAAGTGACTGAGGAGATGTGGGGTCTCGCAAAAATCATAGTGAAATTGCGAGACCCCTAGGGAAAAAACATTCCCTTGTCATCGCGAAACAAAATTTCGCAGGAGTATATATCGCGAAATTAATAAGAGTACTGTATTTTTACCTTGCATGCAAAGGTGATTCCCCCACCCCCTTTTTATTTTATGAACACTCATACTTGTTTCATGCCTGGGCACATGTTTCGTATTGATTTGGGCAATTTTTGTAAGGTTATGTGGCAAAACATAAGTACATGCCAAAATTTCCCTATTTTTGTTCAGACGCGATGGGCAACTATTATATCTGACAGTAGACTGTGTGGTAACCATTAGGCCTATGGGACTGAGAGTGGCAATTTCAGGTGTGTAAATTCAAGCTTTTCAAATTAATAAGAGAAAATTTTACCTTGGTGAAAGCTGAAAAATCGATACCTTTTTGCGGCTAGGGTAACAGTCGGGCCTGAAGATTTGCGGACTCTAGGGCTTAACCTGTGCAAACATTTGCTGAAGTAGTGTAAATATCTTGTATATATTTAATATTAAAACAAAATTATCTTTGTGTTTTGGAACATCAGTGTGTGGAACAGTTATTCTCTGTAGTCCAGGAGGGAACTGAGACAGAAAGGGATCCAACCAACACATGTGTACTCTGTCCTCCCAGGTGCCTCTCTCCCGACCCCCCTCCCCATCTCTGTCCCAGCTAGTCTCTCCCCACATCCTCAGGCACACGAGAGAACCCGCCACACCACTCTCGGTGAGGTTGGCGCTCTTTTAACTTGAAACATACCCATAAAATATGAAAACGTCCTCAGACGCAAACTGGCACCACACATCCTCAGACATGAACTGGCATCAAGGGGTTAACTACTGATGGAGTGTAGAGCACAAAAATTGTGGCAGCTTCATGGGCTATTTTAGGCCTTAATTGCTTTTTAGATCATTATGCAGTTCCACGACTGAGATTCTAAAACCTACTGTACGGAATTTAGTAATGATTCTAGTTCATAAAAAGAGACTGCTCCCTTCGAATAAACTGTCAGATCCAGATTCCAAAACATTACCTGAAATGGCAGAAGCAGATACTGCAGGGAGCATTGTGATTTTTTTCTAATCAGCTACCACAGGAAATAGCAGACAATATGAATGACCCTGCATTTTGAGTAAAAGGCTTAAATTAATTCACAGCCAGCAAACATACATTTGCTGAATACCCGGGGTTAACTCTCGAGCCCAATGTTAGTACACAGCTAAGGGTGATCGAACACAATACAACTGGACCGAGATGAACTACACTAATAGGTTTGATGCAGCTAGGAAATACATACTAGGTGGTGCCCATGACAGAACTGAACAATTTATTCATGAGGTGAACAGCAACAGCTAACCTCTAGAGCTCTCCAACCTGCTCATCGGGCACTGATACGAGTGAGGCATAATCCAGCCAAGCGTATCATTGATTATTGGTCACAATTAGTGAAGCTAGATAACAGCATTGAAGGCATTAGGCCTGCTTTTGGAGAATCCACTATGTATATAGTCATTAATTTATTTACGGATATGTCCCCCAGCCAGTCATACGGTTACTATCGATGCCAACAAGTACGAAGATCCCGATAAGCCTGTGAACTGGGTCATTAACTGGGCAGAAGAGTGAAACTCCCCACTTGCTAAGGACAATGTAGCAAAGGAAAGGAAGCGTAATGTAGTTGTGCATGTAACACAACGGAAAGTAAAGCCTTCGCTAAGAGAGAGAGAAGATAGATACAGTACTGGGAAACAACTGATCTGGTGGTAGTCATGGCAGTGTGTAGTGAGATGAGGGACTGCCCCATGCTCTTGGAGACAGGAGCATACCAATCACTCATTAACCGAGGAATCTATGAGAATTTGGGTGACCTGAGACCTGAACTCAGGCTGTATGTAGGCTGAAGGCTAGTGTCTGCAAGTGATGAAGAACCTGAAGCTGTTGGAGTGGTTGACCTACCCATAGGGTTGGAAGGCTGCACCTACAAAAGTGAATTGATAGTAGTGAAGAATTTACCTTGTACGTTTTCAGTGATTCTAGGTTCGGATCTTATTTTTGCTCAAAATGTATGTATTACCCCAGCCCGTTGCACATTAAGACTGATGGGGAAAAGGTAGAGTTAGGTCAGGGAGGAGAATCTTTGTGTACATGATACTTCTGCCTTGACTGTAACTGAAACCAGCCTATCAGATGAATTAGAGTACGTACAGTAATCTTCCCACTATCCGAAGTAATAGAGCCAAAGGCATGACTGGAAAGTGGTCTTGTCTGGATAGTGGCCCTGAAGCTCCAGCACTGGTCATTCATGACCCTAACCTAACCTAACCTAAATCAGAAACCACCTACCTACCTCCCTACCAGACATGCATAGCACTTATTTAAGTCTCCTTTAAAATAAATAATGCACACAAAGCATGAATTAACTGAATTTTAACCAAAATATGATGATTTAGAGGTGAGTAAGGCATAGGTTCTCACAACTTGCCAGCAAGTGTAAGTAAGTATCAGACATGGAAATCACTAAGAAAATCACCCTTTCTCACACCGTATGCATTAAATAATGGACACAAAGCATGAATTAATCGAATTTTAACCCAAAAATGATGAATTTGAGGTGAGCAAGGCATAGATGTTCATGAGTTGGCAGCTTAGTGTAAATAAGTATCCGACATGGCAACCACTATGAAAATGATCATTTCTCACATCTTATGCACTAAAATATAAGATACAAAGCATCATATAAATAAATTGTTACCAGAAAAAGAGTTAGGTATTGGAAAAGTGTTCACTGTTCAACAACTGCACCGAACATTCTTGACCCTAACCTAACCTAACCTAAATCAGAAAACCACCTACCTACCTCCCTACCAGACATGCATAGCACTTATTTAAGACCCTATTCACATAAATAATTGACACAAAGCATGAATTAATCGAATTTTAACCCAAAAATGATGAATTTGAGGTAAGTAAGGCAGGGGTGTTCACGAGTTGGCAGGCTGATGTAAGTAAGTATCGGACGTGGCAATCACTATGAAAATCATCATTTCTCACATCTTATGCACTAAAATATGGGATATAAAGCATCATATAAATAAATTGTTACCAGAAAAAGAGTTAGGTACAGCAAAGGTGTTCACTGTTCACCAACTGCACCGGGCATTCTTGACCCTAACCTAACCTAACCTAACCTAACCTAAATAAAAAAACCACCTACCTACCTCCCTACCAGACATGCATAGCACGTATGTAAGACCCCATTCACATAAATAATTGGCACAAAGCATGAATTAATTGAATTTTGACCCCAAAATGATGATTTTGAGGTGAGTTAGGCAGGGGTGTTCGCCAGCTGACTACATAATGAACATAAGAGACATGATTATTACTGAGAAAATCACCTTTTCACAGCCTATGCACTCAAATATGGGACACAAAGCATGAAGTAAATAAAATGTAACCAGAAAAATTATGATTTAGAGGTGTGAAGGGCAAAAATGTTCACCAGTTGACTAGATAGTGAATGTAAGAGACATGGTAATCACTGAGAAAATCACCTCTCTCACAGCCTGTGCACTCAAATATGGGACACAAAGCATGAAGTAAATAAAATGTATCCAGAGAATGAGGATTTAGAAGTGATTATGGAAAATACTTAGCAGTTGACAATGTTTACTTACATGTCCATGATTGTTATTTACTCCTTGTTTACCCCCACCTCTAAGGTTTTTACAGTGGTCATAATTGCTCTTGAAGCATGTCCAGTAATCCAATGTTTAAGTACACTTAATCCTTAGCACTGTGACGTTTTGATTATTTAAACAAGAACGAAAATACCGCAAACGATCGGACAGCCATCCACTGTTCACGGGAGTTAAGACAGAACTAGGAGGAGGGGGATAGGGTGGGAAGGGAGCTGGTCGGCGCGTGCGGGAAATTCAAATTGATGCGGTCGGAAAAAATCAGATTTTTTTCATTTTTTTGTTGCAATTTTGGGGTTTCGGCCATCAGCCTACGATGTCTGAACAGTGAGGTAACCGGATGTGGTCGTCCGGATAGTAGAGAGATTACTGACTTTTGATTATTTAACAAAGAGCGAAAGTACCGCAAACGATCGGACAGCCGTCCACTGTTCACAGGAGTTGAGACAGAACTAGGAGGAGGGGGATAGGGCAGGAAGGGAGCTGGTCGGCACGTGCGGGTAATTCAAACTGACGCGGTCGGAAAAAATCGTTTTTTTTTTTCTTTCTTTTTCTTTGGGGGGGGGGGGGGGGCTGGCCATCAGCCTATGATGTCCGAACAGTGAGGTAACCGGATAGTGGTCGTCCGGATAGTAGAGAAATTACTGTATATCATAACAGATCCATTTACACACGGCATCATTCCCATAGAGACTGATATTTCGGGATGGACTCTTAATTTATTCTCTCCAAGTCCTGGTAGTACTTTCACCGCAATGCTGTGGCCAGGATTTGCAAATATGGTCCTAAGAAAGGTGAGAGGAAAGTTGAGAGTTTATGTTACAGTATTTATGTTAACGTCACCCCGGACCAAAGCAGTATATCTAGCAAGTACAAGGAGGACACAGTGGAACCATCCGAGGATGTAAGGTGGGACGAAAGTCAGGAAAATGAGCAGGGTCATGTAACTAGTGTAACACAGGGAGAAGATAGGTTGAGGAGGCTGTTTTTGGTCATAGATGAATAGCTTTCACTGGACAGTTGCAAGAACGATGCCCCCAAACGCCTTGTGTGAAAACATCCTCATGTGTTCTCTCTGCCTGACAAACTACTGAATACTACACCTTATTTCCTCTATCACATCTGTGCCAAGTGGCCAGCTGTGAATCACCGTCCCTATAAAATACCAGCTAAGAATCAACAAACTATTAGGCAGTTAAATGACTTAAGCGCGCAAAACATCGTATGACCCTCTGCATCACCTTGTTGTTCACCTGTGGTCCCAGTGGCCGAGGAAGATGGATTAACCCCTACACCGCGGGGTTATCGGAGGTTTCCCGTGCCATTCCCATGGGGATATTCGCATTCCAACTAACTTTTTAAAAATATTTCCCAAAAATCAGTTACTGAGCCTAGAATAATATAATTACATATGCATATGGCACATTCCTTCAGCTTTCTCCTGGGATGTTTTTTTTAGCACTCGTCAACTACCGTAGGACTTGTGGAGACTTCTGAAGTTGGGTAACTAAGTCTCCACTATACACTTCCCGACATCCCCAAATCTGAATACCATTGCCAGATATTATCACTAGAAACACTACTCAATGATTTCCAAGTAGTTTGGAATCAATACTCCAAAAAAAAAAAACAAAAAAAAAACAAAAACAAAAAAACAAAACTGAAGGCAATGTAAAATACGAGCACGTGCGAGCCTCCCACTTGCGCTAATTCGCCACTGGTGTTCTGTCATTTCTACTCATATACACACTCACACTTTATCATTTATAGTACTTTATTACAACTGTATATACCTACAGTCCTTTACCGCTTCCCACACAATGTTTAGTAGGGGTAGAGGTCACAGGGCCTTTTATAATAGGCGCAAAAGCGGCAGAAATGAATGGGCGTCATTTCACAGAGAAGGACGAGAGCAAACTGGCTGTATCTTGGTAGCAAAGAGTTGAAAATGTTAGCCGCTAATGTATATGCTAAGAAATAAGTCGTAGGAAATCTAGACAAAACATATAAATTAGGTAGTTCCAGGTGAATATAAATATCACTCAGGCTTCTCCCTTCCTTTCTTATATATATTTATATTACGAGAGTAGCTCATACGGCATATTTCACGGGGGAAAAAAGCAGGGGAAATTAGCGAACGAGTGCAAG
>JAGKTI010004720.1:36472-48872 GCA_018397915.1 Birgus latro | reverse complement strand
TGTGTGTGTGTGTGTGTGTGTGTGTGTGTGTGTGTGTGTGTGTGTGTGTGTTAAGCTGCTTTTTTTTGTGCTAGGAAGAAGGAACCAAAGGCCAGGAGACCGCAAACTGTTCCTTCCAAGAAAAAACAATCAATACCAGAGAGAGCCAAGTCAAGATCTGATCATTTCGAGATGCCTGGACACACTGCGCTTGAAAGACTAGAGATCTTAGCTAGCCGGAAATATAAACAGAGGGAGACAGGTCCAGAGCTGACCTGTACTGGGAGTAACGGTTAACTCTTGCATTAGAGGGTTGGACAGAAAAGAGATGAGAGTTTGTTGCTGGACGGGTGCTACGCTCCCGTCGTAGAGGTGGAGGGATTCAAGTAGACAGGTCAGAGGAGCAGTGACCATTCAAGTAGCAATAGAAAAGAGATGAAGATGCAACAGTGCGGCGAAGGGACAGAGGTTGAAGGGAGCCAGTAAAAGGAGAAGAGTTAATGAGACGAGAAGCCTTTGACTCAACCCTATTGAGAAGAGCTGTATGTGGGGAGCCTCCCCACACATGAGAGGTGCACTCTACACAGGGGCGAGTAAAACCCGTGTATAAAGTTAACAACTGTGCAGGGGTAAAGAAGGTACGGAGTCGGCTTAGCACACCTAATCTCTTAGAAGCAGATTTTACAAGAGGTGCAATATGATCTTTCCAAGATGAGTCCCGAGTGAATGATACCCCAGGCATGTTCAAGGATGATGCAGGATTAAGCTGGATATTATTAAACATTAATGGGTACGTCTGTGGAAGATTTTGTCGGGTTGATGGGTGTAAGAACAGTATTTGATGATTAAAAACAAGATTATATTTGCCCCAGTCAGAGATACGAGCCAAGTCAGACATTAGGTGTGCCATGGCCTCATCCTTTGTTTGTTTAAGTAACTGCTGAGATGGACGTTGAGGGAACCGAATGGAAAGGTGAAGGGTGGAATCATCAGCATATGAGTGGATAGGGTTAGATGTGCAGCTTAGAAGGTCGTTGATGAATAAAAGGAAGAGAGTTGGTGATAGGACAGAGCCCTGAGGAACACCACTGTTGAAAAATCTAGGAGAATGATGGTCGTCTACAACAGCGGCTAAAGAACGACGAGAAAGGAAGCTATAGATGAAGGCACAGATAGAAGGATCGAAACCGTAAGCGGGCAGTTTGGAAATTAAAGATTTATGCCAGACTCGATCGAAAGCCTTTGAGATGTCAAGTGCAATGGCAAAGTTTCGCCAAAGTCCCGAAAGGAGGATGACCAGGAGTCTGAAAGGTAGGTGAGAAGATCGCCAGTGAAGCGTCCCTGACAGAACCCATACTGACGATCAGAAAGAAGGTCGTGATAGGAAAGATGCTTTAAAAATTTTCTATTAAGAATTGACTTGAAAACTTTTGAGACACAGGATGTTAAAGCAATTGGACGATAGTTAGAGGGTTGGAAATGGTCACCCTTCTTTGGGACTGTCTGAATGAGAGAAAACTTTCAGCAAGAAGGAAAGGTACAGGTTGACAAAGGCGAAAGAGTTTACATAGGCAGGGTGTAAGCACAGAAGCACAGTTCTTGAGGACAGCTGGAGGGACTCCATCAGGCCAATATGCCTTGTTAGTATTGAGACCAGTAATGGCAGAAACTATATCAGCTGAAGAAATTTTAATGTCAACTTTGAGGAAATCTGAGGGGGGAAGTGATGGAGGAACAGCACCAGAATAGTCTAAGGTGGAGTTGGAGGAGAAAGTCTGAGCGAAGAGATCTGCTTTATCAGTAGAAGAAATAGCTACAGAACCATCAGAGTAGAAAAGCGGAGGGAAGGATGATGAGGTAAAGTTGTTAGAAAGGTTTTTGGCAAGGTGCCAGAAGGAGCGGGAAGAATTCGAGTTGGAGAGTTGAGAGCATTTAGTACGGATGAAATTATTTTTAGCAGAGCGAAGAACAGACTTAGGACGATTCCAGGCAGAAACATAAAAAAGATGTGATTCAGGGGTGGGTTGGCTCTGGTACCTTTTATAGGCCCTATCCTTGTTGTGGACAGCATTAGAACAAGCGTGAGTAACTAAGACTTTCTTGCAATAGTCTAAGGATATGAGAATGGAATGTATCCTTCCTTGTCCGAGAGAATTACCTCCGTAATGCACAAGGCACACTCAGATGGCTCCCGGCCATGAAAGCAATAATCATTCCAGGGAGAATCAAAGAAGTTCTGCCTGAGGGCCTCCCAATCCGCAGCTCCAAAGTGCCACAATCGATGTTTCTTTGGAGGGTCCACAGGCCGTACCGGAGCGATAGGACAGGTTAAGGCAATAAGGTTGTGATCGGAGGAGCCCAACGGAGAGGAAAGATTAACACTGTAAGCAGAAGGAATAGTTGTAAGGAAGAGGTCAAGAATGTTGGAGATCTCTCCAAGGCAGTCAGGGATACGGGTAGGGTGCTGTACAGGCTGCTCTAGGTCATTAAGGATAGAAAAGATGTGGGCTTGTTCACCAGGTGGATCAGTGAAAGGAGAGGAGAGCCGAAGGTGGTGGTGAACATTCAAATCCCGTGAACGTGTCCATATCAGCGCTGATCTGTGTGTATGCATATGTATAAGAATGCGTGTGTATGTATATGGTGTATTGTGAATTTATTTATGGGCTAAAAAACTAAATCTTCACCTACAGCACACCAAGAAAGGGTTGGGATAATGTTTATCAAGAATCTTAACCAGTTTCCAGGATAAACCAGTCTCCAAACCAGCTTATTTTCAGAAGTCGTTATTTTTCTTATTTTCTCTCTAACATGCCACAACGTAACATTATAATGATAGTGATGATGATGATGATGATGGTGGTGGTGGTAGTGATGAGTGTTTGTGGTGGGGATGATGGTGATGGTGGTGGTGATGACGATGGTGATGGTTGTGGTGATGATGATGGTGGTGGTGGTAGTTATGATGGTGGTGTTTTTTTTTTCCTTCCTGTCACACTTCCCTATTCCATAACACTGATTCTATTAAGTTTTAGTGTCTCTGTGTTATACAGAGGCGTGGGGGTGAAAGTAGTCATGCGCTTAGGTGTGTGTGCAGGGAGGTGGGAGCTGCTTGGTCAGATGGAAGGTTGCAACTGCAAATTGTTGCTTGTGATTAAATAAAGCCTTTATAAGCTCCGTCATCTCCACTGTGGCCTATTAGGACGTTACAGTCTTATCTGGTGTTATGGTGTTATTAGTGAAGATATTTTTATGATGTGTCGGTGAGGTATGAAAGGGCAGTGAACACACACACACACACACACACACAAAAGCATGTGCGTGAAAAATGCCCAGATCATTTTTAGATATCTTTTTTTTTTTTTTTTACTGCACCACATAACCTTTCAGTTCACTGTATGAAACCTCCAGAATAGACAGTACTGCACCTTACTCCATTTTGGCCCATTTTATCACAAGGTATGACAATCATCTCCCCAACACTTGTCTGACATAATCTAATAATTAAGAAAATTGACAATCTGCATAATTGTCCAGCCTATGTAATTCAGATAGATGATCTTGTTATCTAGTCAAGTGCAAGGAATTCTGTGCTTACCGTCTATCAAGTAAGCAAACTGAGGGCGCATCAACAGTCATCTGAGGCACCTCTTTCGTGGGAAACCCCTAGAAGGATGGCTGTCAAAACATTTGCACGTGGCCTTATTCAAGTTTACATGCTCCTCTTACTGCTTTATACACCATTTCTTTCTTTCATGAGGATACTAAACTCTCTCCAATGTATCCCAACATCATCTATTCTATGAATGTTTCTTTATCCATTCCACCACACTGATGCACATTTCAGCCCGTATACTCAGTTTAAGCAATCTCATTTTTGTAGCATGGACCCTCAGGTTTTCTAACTGTCCAAGTTTTGTTATCATCAGATATTTTAAGTAATGCATAACTTGTTTTCCTTCTGCTGACTTCCCTTATGGTTTTGAATGTGTTAGTTTGTACCAGCTTACTATATATATTGTACTATAAGTCATTGACAGTTTGAAAGAGTTATACAGATAATACAGATATTTTGTTCTATCCATCCATCCATCGTCCAATCCTACACTGTCCCATGAGGAGCGTAGGAGCCTGGGGCTAGGCAAGTTGGGCCTGACTAAATTCTCCAAAGTCTAATGTGTTGATTTAATCTGGACTGTCTCTTTGGGCATGTCAAGAGGATGGAGGATGACAACCTCATGTGGAGGGTGAGAGGTGTGGATGTTGAGGTTGAGTTTCACAAGGCAGACTGAAAAAGACCTGGGACGAGATCAAAGAATGTGATCTCAGGGGTAAGGGATGAAATAGAGAGGTTGCCAGAGATTGAACGGTATGGACAGCTGCCATTAAATAACCGAGGTTGATGCATGCAAGCATGTTTGAGCCTTTGTAAATGAAGGGTATGATGATGTCTCTGTCTCTAGAAATGTGTTATTCTGGCAATGCATATCATGAGTAGTACTCACTATATTACTCATCTCAGATGAATTACAGTACTGGTGTCACTGAAAAGAGTTAGAACTTGATAAACTTTTATTCATAAACAAAATAATTTTTTGTGCCCACAAGGCCAACCACTCTTGAATCCACAACAGCTGCAGTTCCTTATTTAACTACAGTACACATAAGTAGACAGAGGAGAGTTAGTTTATGACTGACAGGCTGGGAGACAACACATGCACTCACAAAAAATAAAAATAAAAAATATAAAACTACCTACCAATGCCACCTACTACTCAAAACCAGTGTAACAGATGCACATCAGCAACAATTATTCCCAGAATGATCATTCTTTATGAGCCATTTACCTTTCCTTCACTTTTCAGAACCAGTCAACCTCATCAGTCCACTTAGCAAACTAATGGCTTTTTTTATATACACATATGATTTTTGTCTTTTTATGGTGAATAGGTTCAGGTGACTTTCTAGCCTTGTCCATAGTAGTAGACACACTCCTGACTTTAAGTCAGGGGTATTTTCCAAAAAATAACTTTTTCCATACAACTGATACTGTAAACTGAAGGAAAAAGTAACAAATCTGCTTTTCAGGCAGCAGTGGAACTAAATGGACAGTTTTCCTGAAATTTACTTTAAACTTAAAAGCAAAAAAAGAATGTCAAAAAGGGTCAATTTAAAAATGGTGACTTGTTTTATTTCATTTTTGTAATATTTGCTATCAACTTGCTGCTCTGTGGTAGATCCAGGGGTTGGGAAATAATATTTATATAATTCTAAATACTGTAATATACAAAGGATGAAGACAGTATTGTTTATAAAGTTCTGCATAATAAACCAAGGATGAAGATGATGATAATACTGTATTTACAAATAAAACAGAATCAGTACCTTTAACTGGGGGGAAAAAAAAAAAGTGATGAAAAGTCTAAATGATGCCTCTTGAACCATTTTACAATCGGCAAGATCTGCCAATGGTACTTCTTTCATCTACTTATATATGAAGAAATCAAATGAGTAATAAGAATGAGGGAAAAATCTTAACTTGAATCCTTGAGGCTAAAAATAAGTAAAAACATAAGGTGTATAAAATGTGAAATAAAATAAAAAACAGACATCAGAACTGTGAAGAAATGCTACAAAAGCTAAAAACCATTGGTTGGTGTACCATATTAATTGAACATATTAACATCTCAAATAATAAATACCTGTACTTTATCATTATACAACATGTGCAAATTAAACTAACATGTACAATATAATACTTAAGGATATACATATCTTGGAAAATATACATATATATAAATACGTGAAGGAGAAAGGGTAATAACTTGTGCACCATAAGGTTAATCCCTTGCTTCTGGTGATCTATTTATTGGTTAATTCTTTCAGTATCCATATGAGTGAGCAAATTCAACATGGGAAACACATCTCATACTCAGAGGAATAAGGAATGTTATATCAATCCCAACCCCTCTAGTCTGGAAAGTCTATCCGACTCCGAATTATATCACCTGGAGATAAAAATTAGAGGTTTAAAGTATCAGTGGCTGTTCATTTTATACAGTACATATATATGCTCACATCACACTGTCAACCCTCTTAAAGTTGGGAAAAGTTTGTGGCAATTTATTCCACCTTACCCCAGACAATTTTATTCAGATGAAGAGTAAGTCATAAGATCCTACGAGTGGTATGTATCCAGTTACTCTTTCCATCATTCAGGTTCCCAACTTAACCCCTTCAATTCAGTGATGTTCAATTTCTTCTTAGTTGTCAGACAATTTCATTCACCTTATGAAAGAGCTCTTGAACTGAAGGGAATAAGGAAGGCCAAATCTAACCCCTTGCATTCAGTATATCTCTTTGAAGCTGAATGAAATTGTCTGGAGCATGAGAACACAAAATAATCACTGCAGTGAACTGGTTAACACTTTCAGCACTATGATGCCTTATGCACAGTATTGTATTCATGTTGTTGACAGACTTCATCCAGGTTAACCCCTTCAATCCAGTGATTTATTTATTTTGTTATTTATTTTTTTGCTACCACCATATGATTTTCCTCACCTCAGATTTTTTTTCAAACAGGAGGGATCTAGTGTACCCTTTATTAACCTCTTCTGTATTAGACATCTTTCCTAAGTGGTACAATATTTAATCCATCTGTTCATTAGCAAAGATGAATAAATAAAATAAATAAATAAATGATGGGGTCAAAGGAGATGAATTCCATTAACCCCTTCCCTACTAGGATATCTTTTTATACTTTGCTACTGTCAGATGATTTTAATCAGCTTAAGATAACAGCTTCTCGTAGTGAATGAGAGAATAATTGTACGTGTATGTACGAGTCTTCCAATTAGTATCTGCAGACTGAAAGCCTGAATGCCCAGTAGCTTCCTGAGGATCGTTATGAAAGTCACATACGTAAATAAATGAGTCACTATGGCTTGGTATCAGACAAAAATGTTATTACTCATTCAGTTTCATCTAGATTTCAATCCAGATTTCAGAACAGAAGTAAGAGCACAAGTGTCTCAAGCACATTAATTCATTGTTATGTATCTTATTTAGCACATACAAAACTATAGCACTTTGGACTTTTTTTAACCATGAAAAATAATTTTCATATTATAAAATGGAAGCTCTAAAAATGAAGCAGGTTGTAAACTATTATCAATTTGATAAACCCCTTCACTCCAGCAATGAATTTTTCATTTCATTCTTGCTAGCTTCAACAATTTTGCTAAGTATGGAGAAGCCATTTGTAGGTGCCACAGTTAGAAAAGGTCCTCATGAACCCCTTCACAACATCAGATCTCTCCCTAAGCTAAGTAAAAGCATCTAAAGTAGCAAGAATTACAGTACACAAATAAATAAAAATAAAAATCCTTGGACTGCAGGATGTAACACTACAAGATCTCATAGGCTTAACCCCTTGAATCCAGTTCTCTCTCTCACTGTCTCTTCATGCAGTTTTATTTGGCCTTGGAGACTTCAGACTGGGGGTGCTAGATATAGTTTCGGTAATCACCCCAGTATGAGAGTTTTCAAAGCTAAATAAAACCATCTGCAACAATAAAAAAATACAGAAAATACATCATCAGAGGAAAGGGATTCAGAAACCATTCACTATAACAATAACAATCATCATCATCATCTATATTCTATACCAACATCACACTATCTCTCAAGCCTACATATGCCACACTCTTGGTATACCTCAGAAAGTTTTCTGAACAAAATCAATATTCTGCTTAAATGGTACAAATAATGATAATAATAATAATAATATTGGGTGTCTGCTCTTTCCTCTCCTCCATCCTCTTCTGTCTTTCTTTCCTCATCCTTCTGCCTACGGATGACTTTACACTCCCTCTTCTGTCTTTCTTTCCTCTTCCTTCTGCCTATGGGTGACTCTACACTGAGTGACAAGCCAAATGGTTTCCTGTACATCAGGAAACCATTTACTATGCTGGGTGGTAACTGTATAACCAAATTTTGGTGCCTGGTGGTTTAGTGGGTAATTATGGCGCTCCAATCGGACTGAGCCGGTGAAGGTTTATATCCAAGGGGTTGTTGGGCTTTATTGCTCACGTAATGCCACTTGGGGATGAGTGAGACTGGTCACTCTCATCTTAAATGTCAGGACCAACTTGCCTAGCCCTGGGCTCCTACGCTTCTCATGGGGCAACGTAGGATTGGATTATTAATGAATGAATGAATAATAATAAGAAGAAGAAGAAGCAAGTTACATTAGTAGTACTGTAGGTACTGTGACATGCACGTACAGTAACTACGGTAATCCTTCTCACAGCAACCTCTTCCATTTTCCTTAATGAAAATTCAGATCATTATGCAGTCAGTTTTCATATGTAAGTCAACATATTACATATATCAAGTTGTATGGCAGCTGCACTGTACTGTTAACTCTTTAATGGTATGACATTTTTATTTCATGTTTAGTTTTGGAAAAACCATTTGTAGTGACAGGGTTTGTACCAGTGTCCGTTAACTCCTTACAAATAATTACTCTCCCTAAGGTGAATTAAATCATCTGAAGGAAGCGAGAATACAAGAGATGTCACCAGATTGAAGGAGTTAACCACTTCACTCAGATGATTTATGTTTTGTATTATTCTTTTAATCAACAGGTGACTTTTATTCAGCTTAGGATAAACTTCTCAAACTGGACAGGTTAGTGCAGGTACAGCCTTAAATAACCCTTCAGTCCTTGGGTGTTCTAATATGAACAAAATCTGATGTTAACCAAAGGAAGAATAAATTAAAAATAACATCTTTGGCAAAAGAGATTCAGCAAGCATGACTTTGCTGTCTGTTTTTTTGTCACAGCAAATGTTATATAGCATCATAATAAAGATGACACAGGTAAGAGATTCTTGGACATAATACAGTGCCTTATCCAGTACAGGATTCCAGTACACAGAGGATTCAATTACATTAAAGAAGCCTGTTCCTCATATCACTGGGCACGCTGTCAACAGTTCTCCCACTTTTGTACTGTACACTCTCCCTGTTTCTGGATCCCACCTCACTCCATCTTTAGGTGTATTAAAAAAAAAAAAAAAAAAAAAAAAAAAAAGATACAGATGAAAATGATAATGCAGTAGAATACTACAGAGACCTCAAGCATAAAATGTTTTCTGTCTTGTTACTGATCTACTTAACAATTTCCATTACTGTATTTAGGTTACAATCTAAAATGCTATAATTTAATCTAAAAAGACTTTTTTGACTGGAAGGTGACAAGCTTGAACTTTATTGGATAAATATAAAAAGGTTCATTTCTATCTTTAATATTTCTCTTTTACAAAAACAATTATGTTACCTTCAGTTTCCATATTTCATGTTCATGTTTATTGCACAGAATAGCTATTATCTTAAAGTTTACAAGGAGTGGTAAATGAAGTAAAATGACTAAATATGCCTCAAATAATAATATAAATATAAGTGGATAACCAGAAAAATCTCACTATATTCTGGGTATTCATGTAATATTTGGTTTCAAGCACCTTTTTGAGAACCACCACACACACTTTAATGGCATATTTTCTGAAACAGTCATTGGATCTGGGCACTTTTACATTCTTCTAATAATAAGTGATGCTTTACACTTTTTCTTTTACTTGCAAAACAAATAATCTGTTTTGTGCGACTCTTAGTAGTGCACACGCGTCCGAACACAGGTAATCATCTACCAGAAGCAGTGTCAAATTTTTACGATTCTAAAGGTGTACTTTGTTGATATATTAAATTGCACATATACAGCATATACCTTTTTCATTCATGTTAAATGGGGATTGACTTTTCTTTCCCACACTAGCTACTTCATACAAACAACTTTACGTTGGCAAGACCTACTGAATGACAATCCTGAGAACATGGAGAATGACTAAATTATGAAACTAAAACTTCTATAAATTTAAAAATACTGTGATGTAAAAAAATATTGAATACTGTGTAAATGCTTTTCATTATCTGCATTACTTGCCTTTCCACCCTCCTCCTCCTGCTCTCATTCTCAACTTTACAAAATATAAAATTCAGCCACTTCCAAAGTATACAAAGCTTTTACTATACTTCAGAAATTCCTTATCATCCATACATGTGCATTTGCTCTAATAATACAAAACTAATGCCTGGGGCTGGGAAGGAAAGGTTGATGATGTCCTCTTTATTACATTCCTGCAAATTTCAGATGATTTTACTCAGCATGGGGGAAAGCTTCTCATTCCCGGGGGTTTAGATGTAGCCTTCAGTATCCCATTCATTGCTACAGATCCCTCCTAAATTGAATAAAATCATTTGGTAGCAGCAAGTGTAAACTAAAAAGTGTATCACCTAGATTCAAATTTTCAAAATAAATCCCACCTCATTACAATACATAAATGCCTCAGAGGCTTTATTTTCAAAGTTGAGGAAGACACAAAACTGCAATCCCAAATACTTTACCAGTAACTTCTTTTATAACAGTATTTCATGGCAAAATGTTACAGGTCTAACTCTGAACTGGTTTCATAAACACTTTGTTTTCTCAGTAAAAAAAAATCCAGTACATTACATCTTGTCTTTATGCTAGGTGGTATAAAGTTACTCAAAGAGCAAATAACCCATGAAGTGGATAATTCTTGAAAAACAGATAAAAAAGGATGCAAGACTAAATATCAGATTCCATGCCAAACTAAACAATAATGAAAAATATGTAGTACTGTACTGTATTACAAACATACTGCCTAGGATTCCATTTGTATTCAAACTATAATCACATGTCCTAGTTATGTATGCTACTAATAATTCCACAACTTTCAAATAAAGCATATAGAAGCATCTAAAACACTTTCTGCAGACAGGGACATTTACAAATCACAATATAGGTAGTTCTCATATAAAGTTTTCATTATAAAGCTGTTGGATTTAACACCTGTTTTTCACTTCATGATGGACTGGGGTAAAGCATGTTTATTTTTTTGTGCTGTTAACTGCTCCTTCCATGAGTCACAAGAATGTCTCACAAAACTCAGCCTGAGAAGATACTTTATATTCTGTTCTTGTAAACACCAGATGTTTTCCTTCAGCTTATGTGGAACTTTCCTGAACAGGTTATATACAGTAACAGCCTTCAGTTTCCTTTACAATACAAGAGTTCTCCCTCAAGCTGAATATTGTTCAGCATTAGCAAAAATGACCTAAACAAGATGCACTCCGGTTGGGAGTTAATATGCTATTTAACATGCAGAAATAATCAATTTTAACACCTCCACTTCAATTATGTACTTCTGTGATCATGCCCAATATTGCTAAACAATTTATCTCTGACATCTTACTCCCTCCTGGGAATCCCTAAACAGGTGATGGCCACTGACAAGAATGCCTTCAGGCAACCTTGTCCTCACACATCTCTCACACAGTGGATAATGATGTCTGTATCTAATCCTTCCACATCAAAACATATATCCTATGCTGCATAAATTGTCTGTTGATGGCAAGAATTAAATATCAATGATGTTCTTGGGCTGCATAAATTGGACTGCACGGTGATTTTCTTCCCTCATGGTAAAGTAAGCTTTGGGCAAGAAAAAGTCTCAGGCTAAACCTGATATCCCATTTATGGAACTCGCATAAAGACAGAATATATTGTACTGGAGAAAACATGCCAGTTCTAATTAAAAATGGTAAATAATTTTGCATTGTCAGTATCTCTATTTGGGAAAAATTAACTGCTGCTTCCTTATTAGCAAAATGTTAAGTCTGGAACCTTCAGCACACACAACCTCCTGGAAATAAAACAAAACTGGACACTGATTCACAAATAAACTTATGACCACCTGAATCCAGATGTTGTCCTGTTTACTTTATTCTTACTGCTAACAGATGTTTTATTCAACTCAGGAAAGGCCTCTCATACTGAATGGATTTGTGAAACTTTTATTTAACCTCTCCATTTCAAAAGTCTAACCTAAGCTGAATACCAATGGCAAGAATAAAGTGAAAAAGATGTCCCTGGCCTCAGTGGGTGAAATCCCTGTCAAAACCAAGATCTGTTTTTGCAGGAAGGATAACAAATAGTGGAGTGTGGAAGCTTCCTATGTCTCGCATTCATCCCAAAACAAATCTAGGTTATGAGAGGGAGATAATGGTAAGCCTGTTGGTGAATCTGGTCCCTGGGTTAAATCTCCTACTCTCTTGTATCTTCTCATGCACACTATGGAATGACTTTGATGGTAGACAAGAATAAAGCTAGTACAAAAATACACTTGAGGATATACCTTCAGTTCACATGTAGACACTCCATGACAGCATTAAATTGACAGGAAAAGTATGTATTACTGTATTTTGGCTTTATACACTTGGTTCATTTCAAATAAGAAGTTAATTTTTAACTGGATCCTCTGAAATATATATA
>JAGKTI010004720.1:0-36125 GCA_018397915.1 Birgus latro | reverse complement strand
AATATATATATATATATATATATATATATATTCCTCTTTTAAATAAGTATACCTTGCATCTGAACAAGCACAGAACACAAGACAACCTCAGAATAATGTAATTTCTGTAGTTCATCATGAAAGGAGGTTCAAAGTAAAAAGCACCAGTTCTGCATGAGCAGGCAAGGAATATACGAACAAAAAACAAATAATTTATACTACTAGGTAATATGTAAAATCATGCTGCAGAAGGGAAAAAAAAAAAAAAATCTATCAGCCAATCCCATACTACCCCCTTCAAACTGAAGGCAGAGAAAAATCACTGGATGGTAACACAATCCTAAAGTAAATACAGTAACCATGTACAGTATGTTAACCACTTAGAGCTTTTGAAATGATGATGAACTTGAAATAAATGCAAATACATTGTTTATATACTCATTATCAATGATTTCATAGCAATGACCATTTTTTTAAATGTAAACATTCACTGTTGTGGAGACAGGCAACAATTTTTCTATGCATACTAAAGAAAGCATTTCTAGACATTTAAGCTAAGACATATTTTATCATCTCTGGAGCTCTCAAAAGACTTTTTGCCACATTTTCATATTCTTATCTGAGCTTAAATCTCTAATTTCAAGGTATACGCAAGTTCACCACCTTCCTTATATATTCATTATATTATTATTAATTATTTCTGGTGCTTCACCTCTGATTCAAACTTGAAAGTGTGCCAGAACATTTACAAATGATACAGCCTGACCCTACATGCCGCAGGAGTTCAGAGACAAGAATAAACTTTGCATGTTGGGAAAGGGACACAAACATATTTACAATCATCTCCTCTGTCATAAGTATGATTTGCTTTTGCAGGAAGGACAGAGAGACAGTGCAATCTCTCAGCTCTCTCTCATTTCTTTAATGGCAAATCTTTGTTATAGAAGGGAAACTATCATGAGATGTTTTATGTTTCTGCAGGAAAAACATGGAAGCAAGAGTGCAGAAACTTGCAGTGTCATTTGTTCATCCTCTTGGGAAAATCCAAGTTAAGAGAGGAAGTTGATCGTAAATCTGTTCGGGAAGCTTACCCCGGGCAGGCATCTAGTTGCAATTTTTACTTTTGCCTGTAAACCATGCTAGACAGGAGATATTCCAAGTCATAAACACGAATAGGTTGGAAAGTTATCCTGACCCTGTATTTTACCTTAGCATGTCAATCCACAGATGAGGCAAACTGTTACATAGCTACAACAGTTATTCCTACCACTTACACTCCAGCATGTGAACCTAAACATGACATGAATCATCCTCACTTACGCAACATGTGACAATACAGTAATAATCCCTAGCCTTTAGTAAAGTACAAAGAGCGCTCATACATGAGCTAATCCAGCCTTTCACTTACACAACATGTGACAATGTTAATCCCTAGCCTTTAGTAAAGTACAAAGAGAGCTCATACACGAGCTAATCCAGCCTTATATATTGGAAATAATTTGACGTTGATTCAGCACAGCAAGCACAAGACCAAATGACTCACTCCTGATCACTGTCATCTGTAACTTCCTCATCTGTAGTGAATTCAGACTCGTCTCCGTCATCTTTTGCCGCATCGTTGTCATCATCATCTTCATCCTCCTCACTTGAGAACTCCTCCCACTGTGGGTGTTCAGTTGGTATCTCCCGGGCCTCCTTTACATCAAGCTTAATGTCCTGAGTCTGGTCTAGCCCAAGGTAAGAGTCCGAGCGTAGACACACCTGATACGTGTAGATCCCTGGTCGTTGTGGAGCTGTAAACTTGAGCTGCACTTCCTCGTGATCCACCAGACTAGTGATCTGAAATGCAAGGATGTAGCGTTTTTTCTTTCTTTTTTTTACGTTCTCTTTTGGTATCAAGCCCACAGTAACTTAACAGAAGAACTGCTAACTAAAGGTCTACTGCAGCCTCTAAAACTGATTTGCCAGTACCCTCAATTTGCAAGACCAGCTGTACAGCAAAATCTGTGATATTTTGGAACATATTTCCAACATATAATAACATACTCTGTGCTCCAACATGCAACACATAGCTATACCTTATTTGACAAAATGTAAAGGAAAAAGAATATTCTTACTCTGAGAACGACATAGTACAAAAGAACGCCAACAAAAGGAAAAAAATTATGAATAGATATCCTGTTCCAAGGGCAAGGTTACCTCATGCTAGCTCTGAAAATTAGCCTTGCTAATCTAAAGTAGCATGCAGACATTTTATCATCCACCAAATGAAGATAAGGTAAAAGCTTAGTCTTAACCCTAAAGACAAACTAAATAAATAAATGAACAAACAAACAAGGAAGACCTTGAAGTAAACTATGTCTTATCTACAATGAGCAAAAAATTTAAAAAGTAGCTATACTGTGCAGTAATCCTCTGTATGATGTAAATTTCCTTTCACCATATGAGAACAGTACCTGATATGGAGCAGTTATGAGCATATGCTTCTTGCGATCACAAACATACGTCCACCAGTACTCCTGCTTGTCCTCCGGGAAGTAAGGACAATGTACTGTATGGGAAACCTTTGACTTCCCCTCCAGGGCCTTCTCACGTTTAGTCAAGCCCTTCTGGAATCGCTCCCACTCCGCATCATCATCCATCGCACCTCCCTGTAGATGAAAAGGGCTAACAATCAGAGGAACTCTCTTTAAACAAACCCTTCAAGGATCCACTAGGAGAGAAAGTACGAATGAGGGAGAACTACCACCAGCAAGCTCAGTGAAATCAGCCTCTCAACATTCATCCCTCTCACAAGCCTAACCATTGCACATTTTTTTTTTTCTGTACCTGTACTTTCCTTTCTATCTGTGCTTCATATTTACCTGTCACACAATCCATCCACTGACTACCACATGGAAAAATGGAGCCAAACCTTTGTCATCTAGCCAACTTCATCCTCTGTCAATTTTCTAGCTTCCTTTCTAATAACCTTAGCAGGCTGTCATGATATATAATTCTCACTCCAAACCTTGGTTTCTAACACATTCATTTACTCTAAGGGTATTCATCCACCTTCTTAGGCTACCACATCTCATCTTTAAACTTGCTCGCATATACCCATTCACCACCCTATCTGATGTCAGGAAGGATACCTTCATGTGGTACCATCAAAATAACTGGGTGGCTCCATTGCCCACTTTTACAAATGTCCCTTAACTCCCACTCTGTGCCCTAAAAGGAGAATGGTAGACTGCAAAGGGGCACCTTCAGATTGTACTCCACCAGGTTTACAGTTGTACAATAGGGTGTTTCTGAAAAGCTCCAATCTGACAGAGGGCACTGTGGACTCTAGTTTAACACATTCCTGCACTGTTTAAAAAGCCTATTCCTCTTTGTTAAATGTGAAACTGTGAATCAATGTAATGTCACATACCATCATATAAGTAATACAAATAGAAAACATAATTATAACGTAGCATGACTTGTTTTATTTACCATATACAGAAATGAAATATTCATTGAAGGCAACCCCTCCACTTCACTGGTCCTGTAATATTACATACTGTATCTGCTACGTAATGGAAGTGAGTTCTTAGTATACAGCTGGCTCAGACTGAAAATTAAGCCTAGTGGGTATTTTGACTTATTCAGTCTCTATGCTGGCTGAAATTCAATGCTGAGTAAATATTGGCATTCATTATCGTATTTCATCTGGTCTAGGAGACTGTCCAAAAACCAGGATGAGGACAGACGCTGAAGGGAAAGCAAGCCATGACATATGCCTTCGCTACACATACAGGGAGTCAAGTTCTATATTCACGATCTACATAGCTGGATGTAGAGGAGTTCAAGGTAAGTAACTGTGGAATGAGTGAAAAGTTTAGAACAAAACGGGGGACTGTCCTGTGCTGTGCATGTATGGCCTGGATGGGCAAAATGTTGAATACCAGTACTTACTCAACATTAAAATTTAAGCCAACACAGAGACTGAATGAGTCAAAGTATGCACTAGACCTAATTTGCAGTCTGAGCCAACTATATACCGTATTAAGAAACTCACTTCCACTACATGTAGTAGAAATGTAATATTACAGGACCAATGAAATGGTGGGGTTGCCCTCAATGAATATTTCCATATATGATAAATTCACGCTACATTATAAAAGCGTTTTCTATTTGTAATATTTATATTATGGTACGTGACATTACTGTGATTCACAGTTTCACGAAAGTGTAGATATTTAACAAAGAGAAATAGGCTTCTTAAACACTGCAGGACTGTGTTATACTAGAGTCTGCAGTGCCCTCTATCTGATACTAGCTTTGAAAGCACCCCATTGTGAGCATACCTCATGTCACTGACTGCCTCTTGTAACCACTTACACTTCATCCATCCATCCATCATCCAATCCTACACTGCCCCATGAGAAGCATAGGAGCCCGGGTGTAGGCAAGTTGGTCCTGACATTTAAGATGAGAGTGACCAGACTCACTCAACCCTGAGTGGCATTAAATGAGCAATAACACCGACCATCCCTTGGATATAAACCTTCACTGGCTCAATACGATTGGAGCGCTGTAATTACCCACTAAACCACCAGGCGCCATAATTTGGTTATATGGTTACCACCCAGCGTAGTAAACAGTTTCTTGTACACAGAGTGTTGAGTCACCCACAGGCAGAAGGAAGAGGAAAAAATGAAGGACAGCAAGACAAAACAGCAAGTATAAAGTTACCCGTAGGCAAAAGGACATGGCAAGAATGAAGTAAAACGAGACAGAAGAGGAAGGAAGGAATGGAGGGAGGAGAGGAAAGGGCAGACACCCGAGAGCAGCACTACATCGAGTGAGTAGATGGACTTATTTCTCATAATCACTTTATTTTTCTCGTGTGATTTTAAATCTATACGACCTGCTACATGCTATAACCCAACTTTCATCGACAACAATAATTGTTAATTAAAGCTTTGCACAACCTCATCCCAATTTGGATTCAATCCCATATTACAACCTAAATCTATTTTGTACCCTCACCACAATTATTTCTTAATCACTTCACTCCAATCATGAATTTACTATTTATTCTTTCTATCTCCACAAGATATGTTCAGCCCAGGAGAGACTTTTTCCACTACTGAAGTCAGATACAACATTCTTTCATCACTTAGCAAGAATTCTCCCCTAAAACAAATATACAATGATCTGTTGGTTATCACACACTTGGTTATAGTGGTTTTAGTTATGACTGTTAGATGAACATCTCCACTCCTGCTGTTACTACACGTTTTCCAGCTAAAAAACATTTATCATGCACCTGACCTGGTTTCTCCCAACAATGGTGCAAAATGTGGCTACCGATCGCTTTAAGGGATTCAGAGATGATGTCCTATCCAAGAAGTTAATTGCAGGTGGTGCAGACCACTAACTCTCCACCCCCTAGCCTCAGAACCAATTAACTCAAACCCATTTCAGGTCTGGCTTTAAGGGATTCAAAGATGATGTCCTATCCAAGGAGTTAACTGCAGGTGGTGGAAACCACTAACTCTCCACCCCCTAGCCTCTGAACCCCTTAACTCAAACCCATCTCATGTCTCAATAAGGTATGCATTTCTTCCTTATTGTACCCTTGTCATCATTTTCTATTAACCTAACTATGCCTGTGTGTGTTTCTGATACCATAACAGTATGTGTGTAGTTAGTGGGTCTACTCTGCTGAAAAAAGAGAAAATTTGGGTATACAAATGGGGTGCCTGGTACCATTTAGGATAAATCGGACAAGTCTGTGCTTTTGTTACTGCACAATTTCATTACCATGCACTTGTCGTAGTAACTGTCAAGCACAATTACCATGGGATCACTGTACTCAGCTACAGGAAATGTGAATGGACCAATAAAATACAGCACAAATTTAAAGCAGTTAATGAAATCTTATTCCAACCCTACCATATGCCTACCTTGTCTTCCTTATGCGACTCTGTGTCTGCCTCCTCTGCTACTGACTCATCGGAGTGGGAGGCAGACTCATCCTCATCTGTGTCTTGCTGTTCTCCCTTCTCCTCCACTGTCACTGCCTCAATACGGTCTGGCCCCTGTGGTGAACCTGCTGTAAACAAGCAAAGAGCTGTGGAAAACTGAATGTACAGTTGTTGCTGCTGTTGATCAGCCCCAGTCTGTCTGACCGAGAAGACCCATCAACCTCAGGCAAACAAATGTTCCTGCAGAGTTGTCCTGTGCAGTGAACTGATGTTTCCTTGCAGCTGACAATGCCTTGGTGAGGCGTGGGGAAAAGTGTCGAGGTTTTGTTCCTGGATGGATGCCACATTTGTGTCTCTCCAACCAGTTAACAGGGGTACCATAGCAGGCTCCACTTCAACTCATAAACTGGTTAGATGGTTAACAACCAGCATTTTAAATGGTTTCCAAGGTTACAGGAAACCTTTAGGCTTATCACTCAGTGTGGTGCCACCTGAAGTGGAAGGGAAAGTAAGAAAAAGAGACAGGAAGGAAAGGGAGACACTGTAAGAGGAAAGTATCTACAGATATAAAATTTGAAAGGGGAAGGAATAAATACACATAACTACATC
Source organism: Birgus latro (assembly GCA_018397915.1). Lineage (NCBI taxonomy): Eukaryota > Metazoa > Arthropoda > Malacostraca > Decapoda > Coenobitidae > Birgus > Birgus latro. Next base: position 29,580 of record JAGKTI010004720.1, on the reverse strand, counting down.
AAGTGAGTGGATGATGGACAGCACCACCTACCACCAAATAAACTTAACTGGGAGGAAGCAAATAAAAAAGAAATCTGAGCAAGTATAAAATCAATTATTACACAAAACTGGATAAGAATAAGGAAATAAGAATCGGTTACTGCATGTTCATAATGCATGCTATGAACACACATGCACACAGCATATATCTGCTGAAATCAACAAATGGAAGATGGAAGTCTGTAAATGATGCAAGCATACTAAATGAATACGGTATAAGCTGAAGTACAGGCTTACAATTTATTAACTAGTTAACTGTGAGTGCCATTCTGTATCATGCATGAAGTAAAGAAAGCAGTATAAAATAAAGAAACAAGAGTAAGAAGCTACCACAGTGAGTGTTTTATGTTACTGAAAGTCAATATTAAAAAAAAAAAAGAAAAAGAAAGAAAAACTATCTGCAGTCAGAATATTAATTATGCTCTCTGGAACATGCAATTCTTGGGGGATGAAAATTGGGGCAGGCAATGATTAATAAAGAAAAGGCAGAATATAGCAACAAAATATATAACAATGTATTAGTTTATTTTCATCAGCCACCAGTAATGTTTTCCAGCACAATATAAAGCCATGACAATAGAGACTTAGAGAAACTGAGGGTCAATCTATCAGTCACATATCAATGCCAAAAAACAAGAAAAGCAGAGGAGAAACCAACCAATTTTATTACGCTTACTCTTCTCCTGCTCTTCTTCCTTTTTACTCGGCTGTGACTGGTGTTGCTGCTGCTTCTTCTTCTGTGGTTGGGCTTTAGACTTGGATTTTGCTGCCTTCTTTGGCTGTGGTTTTCTCCAACCTGATTTTTTTACCTATGTATTGAAGAAGTTTAAATTTTACTTTAGAAATGTATGGCTACAAAACAGCTCAGTTTAGTCTTCCTGTGGAAAAAGTTGCAATGTCGCGGTACTCATAGCTGTGTAACACAAGCAGGGAACTGAGAAAAAAAAAAAAATTAAGTCTTCACTATTGTAAAGGTTCCTTATAACCAACTGTCAGACAAATTTATGATGCTTAAAAACACAGTGAAGCTGTATCTTTTGCCAGAATGTAGCATATCGGTAATTACTGACTGAAACTTATGAGGCATAATATGATATAAAAAGTATAACAGTTATCATCCATGGAGTAGTTAGGGTTTATCATTCCCAAATGCCTCTCTGGGAAGTCCAACTCGTCATTTTCATCTTATATGTCTAGACTAAGTAGCCTAGGCCAAGGGTTTTCTGCTACTGATCCAATAATACAGGATTTGATGATAGACAGATAAACAGCATGTTTTCTAACATGTTAAATCCATCAAATCTGAGGTCACTGGCTAATACATGTGGCTCATTAATGGCAATATGACAGCAGGAGGGCTAGTGAGCCATGAGGCTCATTCTGGCCTTCACACTTACTCTCCTAGTAATTTAGGCTGCATTATGTGGCTTCCATGGCAGCATAAAGGTGCTTTACACTGGGTAGGATGTGATAATGATTGTGTTGTGCATTAACCCTTCCATAATTTTCACATGAAGATTACACTCATGCTAACAGCCAAAATTACCTGGTACTATTTCTCTATGAAAATATCACATCACATCTGGCCCAAAGTTTTACCTGTTATGAGTAACCATGTTCTGTGCAATCAAGAGAAAAACACCACTTTGGCATTAATACGCTATTAAATAAAAACATATGTTGTCTTACTCAAGACTGATGGGATGGCATTAGTTGGGATGACTTCAGGACATATTAATGGGCCTTGTGGAAAATCAATAAAGGCTGTTTTAACAAAACTTAAACCTATAAACTCTTCCCTGGTTAAGCCTGAGATCAATAACATGCCCTTTTCAAACTGCAGCTCACTGCTCAGCCCATCAAATCATCACCTCCCCCATGCTGAGTTAATAAATCAATTCCTTGGTTATATTTAAGTTTATTAGGTTCCTGAGGTTTTCATGTACCCTAATTATTGTTTTTTTAATAACATGCTTGCACCAAAATGCTGCAATACAGCCAACTTCAATGCATAACAGCAAGTACCTACTGAATGGATGGGAAAGCTAAAACAAAAGAGGTCATTGTATCGTATTGTTTATAAAGGTTCCAGCATGTTTGAATGCATCGGCCTTGATCACCTAATGGTGGTTCTCCATGTTGCTCAATCTCTAACAGCCTCCCTATTCAGGTGATAGATGATTAACTAAACATAATGTGTAATCATCTGAAAGTATATCAAACAAGGCATTTATGATTAAAACTCATGCTTATTGCTCAAAGTCTGATCTCTGACTGTTCAGACTTTGAGGCCCTGAAAAAGTACATGTACACTAAAATCAATGAAGTCAAACTTGATCATTCTGAAATGTTACACCTCTGAAGATTACTAAATATCCAACGATTTATATCCTTAAAATGTACAGTACAGTAGCTGCATTGCTAATCCCTGTCAGCTTACAACTCAGCCCTGAAACAACAAAATTAGCAAGTCCTGAGCTTAAGTTTCTAACTTTACATATTTTTCACCTGACTTACCACAGATGCTGGATCCTCCTCCTTCTCAACGGTATCCTGCTTGACATCTACAACCTGGAGACTCTGAGCATACACCTCTCCCATGGGCCTTCGACGAAGATTCACTGTCACAGTAACAATGGCGCCAGCAGTGAACACTCCGCTATCATCATCATCCACCACTTAAAGAATGGGAACAGGTACTCAGACCTTGAATCCAGTAATGTAATTTTTTTTCTTGCTACTTCAAGATGATTATATTTAGCTTGGGAGAAATCCCTTGTAATAATGGGGTATATGAAAGCTGCAACCAATTACTTCAGTTCAAAAAGTCTATCATAAGCTAAATAAAATAATTTGCAAGTAGAAAAGAAAATCATCGTAGTGAAATGTGAAGAATTAAAAGATGGCAGGAGTTTATATTACTGGGTGAGAGGCTATTTGTGGTATAGAAGAAAGTCCTACATTAGTGAGAAAGTAGGAAAAGGAGTGACTTAAAGAAAAGTGAGAGAAGGATGTAAGGGGAATGTGGTGGGGAAGTGGTTCTGTCAGTCATTGCTTGTAAGTTGTTTAGCAAAGAATGGAAGGCATCTGTTTCCACTTTAACATTCCCATATAATTTTGTGTCAGTATGAGGGTTACTGCTGAAAATTTGATGGAAAAATGGGCAAGACTGTGTGAATACATTAGTCTAGAACAGAAAGAATAAGGCACATGCCTCTCACAATTTACCCCTTCCCTCAGATGATGCTATATTTTACACTTACTAACTTTAAAAGATTTTATTCAGTAAGAAAGGTATTTCTTAAGTCAAATCAACTGCAAGTGGCAACACCAAACTAGAAAAGATTAAAGGGGTTAATCTAGTAAAGTTTAACCTCCTAGACACCAGGGTATTTATATGGATTGTCCTCTCAGTATGGCCAATTTCCCAAAAATTGCTTGTTTTCAAACCTTAATATCTTGGAAAGTATAGTAGTTAGGGAAACAAATTAAAAATCATATTACTCAGCAACTATTCTTCTTGTGAACAAAAGCATCCCTAGGTCTGTAGGTTGTCACGTCGATGAGTAAGGACACGAAGAAGATAAGTAACTTTTGGCACATGAGGCAGAATTTACAGTATTTGTGCATGTGTGCATGACCCCAACTTTCGTTTTGCTCTCAATGTGATAACTTCTCCATTACTAAATAAACTAGACACAGTTGCATCCAAGACACACCCAATGGCACCACCACTGAGTACTTTCCTAGTACCCTTGGAAAGAGGCTTAGCAGAGATGGATGAGGCAAGGGGTCCAGGTGAGGTAGAAATGGAATCGTACAAGAGGTTTAAGAAAACATCATCCTACAACTGGCAAAGTCACAGAGACAACTGAAGTATGCTTGCCTCAGCTGGCAGGAGTCTGTCCCGACCCTTTGGTGACAAGAGCAAGTGGCAACCATTTCAAAGTGCTGCGTAAAAACACTTGCTGTTAAATCCAACACCTGGTGTCCCCAATCCACAAATTTTGTGTCCGATATAACCATTCCCCGATGGGTAAGGATTAAAAGGAAATGTAACAACCTCATCTTCATTCTCATCCAGCTCTCATCTCTCCCCCCCCCCCAAAAAAAAAAAAAAAAAAAAAAAGCCACACTCCCATTCACTACTGAAGCCCTTGGAATCTTGGTTCCATCTGCACTTAGCTTCAAACTCATTCGTCTGACAAAGCCGAGGAAGTGTAACAGACTTACAAATATAGTCTTCCAAAGTTCTCCTACCTTCATAGTTAACATCCATATCTATCTTGGGCATCTTAGAGGCCACAAGAATAACTTCTTTTAGCTCTTCTTCCTCCAGTGAGCGTAATATGTGGGTGCGTTCCGCAGGTGTGAGGGACAGAAGCTGCTCCAAATTCTTTATTTGACGACGCTTGCATATAAAATGCCTATGGTGAGAAAGGGAGAAATGTCAGCTCATTTACTGACCAACAGCTGAGTTAACAAAACATGAAAATATACATAAGCACAATGCTGACCCTTTATCTATGGTTGAGTACCTAAGTACAGTACTTTATTCATGCTAACACAAGGTGATTTAATTTAACTACCAGCACTCAATGGCTTGACAAACTATTTCCAGTAGCTAATCCTTTCTCTCCTACTGGCACATGCAAGAATTTCATTTCCATAAACACCATGCAATATTGTTCAGCACAGAATTCCTATCAGTCAAAGAATTAAGCACCACATCTATACCTTAGTGATTCCTCTGTGATGTGTGGAAGCTGTAGCATTGGATTCTTGGAGTCCCACAGTGCCTGAACTATGTGTGGGGAAAGCTTCATGCAGGCCTCTATGGTGTCAAGGGAGGGCAAGCGAGAGATGCGACCAGCATGGGCAAGCATGATCAACTGAGACACACATGTAACCATCTCCTGGATCAGGATGGGGCAGCATCTACAAAACAGTGAGAAGGAAATTACCTTCTATCAAACAGAAAAGAAAAATCCTTACACTTACAAAGATACTACACTTTTTAACAACCTGAATGAAACTGAAAGTTAAACATAGCGAGCTACTATGCTGATAATCTAACAAGAAGAGTATGGCAGAGTTCATAATAGCTAAATTATGGGACATATTTCATGGAGCCATAAAATACTGTAATTACAAATTAAAAACACTAAGATACTTCCAATTTAGTGATCTGCACTGGTAAATGGTGTAAGTACTGGCATCAAGCAAACTTTTGATTCCAACTGTACAGGTACCTGAGTTTATGATGATCTGATTCCTGAGTTCATAATTATCTGGTTCCTGCACTTTTATAATTTTCATTAAATCCTACATATCTCGCACTTATTCACAAAACAAAATCAGAACCATCAGCTCAGACTTACTTGACAATGTACAGCCTATCTTGATCTAAAGTATCTTCAGGCAGCCTCATGCGTGACAGATGTGCGTGCAGGAGGGACCGAGCTTTCATAGAGTAAGCAAAACACAGTGGACGCTCCTTATTCTTTTCTCCAAGGTTGGGGAGCTGTTTGATCAACTGAGGAAGCTCAATGTTGTCTGTCGGACGTTCCTGTGCAAGGAAGAAAATTTAGTTTTATATTATAATCCTCAATGTGATTTTTTTTTTCTTTAATCTAAGGATGGGGTGAGGTAGAATCCATAAAATAATGAAGGAGAGAGTATGAATACGGAAGAACTAGCAACAGTCTGCCCTGTGAAACGGGGAAAACACTCACCCCAAAATCCTGGCTCTACCTCACCTCTAATGAGCTGCATTTTTTTTTAATAACTACTATACAGCATTCAGAATAAATGACACACAATTACCAGAAAAAAATGAACAACTTACAACAATCTCTGGGTTGTGGCCCTTCTCAAATTCCAGTGAAGCTGCCAAGACCATGAGGGCCCGCTTGAAGACCATGTGTGGCGTCTTGTGGAAAAAGTAATAGTACAGCTGTGTTGTGTCCAAAAGTACCTGCCAAGAAAAAATATACTGTATTAAAGGTACTGCTTAAAATACATGTAAGCTGGTCACTCTCACATTCAATGTCTGGTCTAAGCAGCCTAACCAAGGAGCCCTACTCTACTGATGGGGTAATAAATGACTGGATAATGTTACAGTGGTATGGTTGTTATTACAGTTTATGGTACCTTTTAACCCCTGCCAAGCTGCATACCTCATATGAGGCACAATGAAGGTCTACATGGGCCAAGCTGCAAGCCTCATATGAGGCACAATTTATGCTGGTTATAAGTCAATAACTCAGGGGAGGTACACTACCTTACAAAGAATCAACATGATAAGGGTAAACTCCTTCACACCAATGATGTACTTCTATTTTAAGACTGCTAGCTGATCTGCAGGCATTCTTATTCCACTTCAGAGAAAATTCCCAAACTGAGCAGTTAGAGATTCCCTCAATACTTAACCCCTGCAATACAAGAGGTCTTTCCTAACTGAAATAAAATATTCTGGAAGTAGTTGGAACATTCATCAGAATGAATGGAGTTGATATCGGTTATTTATACTGCACACCTATCTACGGTATTATACTAAATTCACTTTCCCCAGGCAATCATTTATCATTTTTATGAATTTCCTCACCCAGTGTAGCAATCTCATAAAATGATGATAATTAGATAAATGCTCTACAAAGAATAGCAAAGAAAACAGCTGTTATACCCTCTGATTTTCATAACAGAGAAAGAATACCGATGCTGTTACAGTGTTTTGGGTAAAAGTAATTTTTCCTTACAGTCATTTTTGCTTTTAATACTTAGTACTGTAAGTAAAATGAAATGAAAGAAAATTTAGGCATTACTGTCCCATTACTGCCTTTAAAGCTTACTGCCAGTTAACCCCAACTTAAAGTACCAACTGTAGGGGTAAGTAGTGATATTTTGTAACACATCCTTGACTTACAATTAAAATGCCTGTACAAAGACATACCTGGTCATTGGAAAACTTGGATGAGCGGTACCACCATATGGCTACAACAGTGGGCAGGGCAATCATAAACACAAGACCATACAGCCCAAGGACCCACAAGGAATTTTCTTTCTCAACAATCCATGAAGGGAGAGCAATGCCAAAGTGCATGGCACCAGGACCATCCGGGTGACCGTAACGCTCAAAGTTGCGCCGTGCATCATCGTCAGTGAGGGCCAAGTATGCTGTATAAGCAAAATAGTAATGATAATACCCTAAACTGCAATAAGTGATGAAAAATGCTCAAATAAAATTTGTCATTTAAATCAAGGTTCTGTACAACACTGATTTCCTCCATTTTCAAAATAAAAATGTATGGAATGTGCACTCAAATACAAATACAGTATCTTTCGTATCACCACTGCACTTTATCTATGTCATCCTTCAGGCTGTATTCCACTTATAACTTAATGGTATATACAACATGTATCACTCAACCAATCAGTAATTTCCCACCTTACTTCTATAAGCTCTAACCTTTTCTCTTTTCCTTCAGCATTCTAACAAATTCTTTTTATCCATATGAGAGGCATTTTCTCACCCTCATGTCTTAAACCTCTAGCTTCTTTGGAGATTCACACCTCTTACAATTCCTTAGGATGTTCACATAATCTTGATTTTATTAATTTTGTTTTGCTTGTTCTGAGAACATGTCCTGTAGTACTTTTTCGACCCACTCACCTACTTACAGTCTATCAAACACAGTTCTGTTATCGACACCATTCAAAATCAACATACAGTAAAAGTCTTCCAATCTGACCTCCAATAATCCAAATAACCCAATACTCCAAATTTTTCAAGGCAAAATTTTTTTTTTTTTTTTCTGGGCTTTAACTAAGGATTCACCTGGCTTGGACTTGCTCTTTGACTTGGATGTACCTGCTTTCAATTATTCAGCTACACTTCTATGCATTTCCAGTGTCCAAGACAATAACCCATATCATTTTAAGTGTTTATTTAATGATCATGTACATATATGTAATGTTTTCAAAGGTCCCCCCCCAAAAAAAACTATATATATATACAGTAGGCGCGGAAAGTATTGACGTTTTTTTGCCAACGTCATTCTTTTTCGCGTTAAGTGAAGTAGGGTCAATACTACCCTCCCCTGTGATGCGAAATGAGCTGACGCTTTTTCAACGGGAGCTGGCAACCCTGCTTGATAGGTTTGGCACCACAGGAGCAGGCTCAGTAATGTTTGGGCAGCCACAGGAGGAGGATTGTCTCTGTGTGTGATGCACCACGAGGGCATGTTTTGACTCAAATAACACAGTTACAGTGAAAGCTCGATTATCCAGGCTCGGATTATCCAGCCTTCGGTATATCCGGGCCATGACTGAATGGTTCAGTGGTACAGTAATACATAGAATTATTCGTACGATAGCTCTGGTTGCTAGCGAGCGAGGCATGGGTAAACGAGCGTGAGTCTGCCCCCCCACCCACACCTCCTGCTCACAACTCGATCACATGGATGGCAAGGTGGAGTTTTGTTAGGCGATTGATAACCTAACCTAGCCTAACATTGCTTAACTACCTAATAATTTAACCTATCCTAACCTGGGCTCCAGTTGGAGATTTGGGAAACGAAATCCACTTCTAATTGAAATCCACTTCTTATTACGCTGAATAAGTTTCTTCCACTGTGCCAGAAACAGTCGTAGGTACGGCCTAAAGAACGTGATGATGATAAAGGAGGAAATCTTTCAGCAAGAGAAGGTAATTATTAACAAATTCAAAGTAGAATAATACAGAAAACAAAGTAGAGGAATATGAATTGAACTGGTAAAGTCTTTAGGCTGTATGCTTAGATGAAAATTTATGGGTTTCACAATTTTAGGGGATGAAATGGAACAGAAATGTTTGCTAATCAGAAAAAAATTACTCTACCATCTCACGTGTTCTCTTAAGTGTGCATTCAGTTTCACATTCTTCGTTAGATATTCCGCTTCCCATTTCAGGTTGGCAGAGCATACAGTTATTTCTGTCTCTTTCAGTTAAGTGTACATTATGTTTATTCTTTTGTTCATTCTTAAGTGTGTGTGTGAAAGAGAGAGTATTGATGCAAACAATTACATTAACCCCTTCATAGTTGTCGGCCTCGAACGATGCTTTACTGTACCCGGTGTCAATGACGATGAGTTAAAAGCTATAAAAAAAACTGCGAGCAATTATGGGAAGGGATCGAAGGTCACATATGTTTACACGACCCTACTCTACTGTCGCAAGCAGCCAGGCGGTCAATTCCTCTCAGATGTCTTCGCCGATATGTTTAAATGCTAATGTAACATGCCCCTTAATTTTGAGTAAGTTTCTTCCATTATGCCGAAAACAATAGTAGGTAAGGCTTAAGGAACATTATGATAATAAGAGAGGAAATCTTGCTGCAAGAGAAAGGTAATTTACCACCCTCAAAATAGGCAGAAAAATACAGAAAACAAACTAGAGGAATATAAACTGACTTGGCAAGGTCATTAGGCTGTATGCTTACATGAAAATTTATAGGTTTCACAATTTTAGGGGACAAAATGGAGCAAAAATGTTTACTAGTCAGAAGAAAAAAAAAACTTTTGTCTCACGTCTTCTCATAAGTTAGCATCCCACATTTTTTGTTCAATGTCGCGGTTCCCAACACATTTCGGACCGACAGAGCATACAGTTATCTCTGCTGTTTGCAGCTAAGTGTACATTTACTGCTCATTCTTCGTTTGTTGTTGTGTACGTTTGAGACAGTATTGATACAAATAATTTGTATTTCATTAACCCCTTCATAACTGCCATCCTTGAACAATGCATTACTGCACCGGTGTCAATGATGTTGAGTTAGGGAGCTATAAAATCTGCGAACAATTATGGGAAGGGAACGAAAGTCACTGGTATGGTTATACAAACCTGCTGTACCATCCCAAACAGCCAGGCGGTCAGTTCATCCCAGATGTTTTCGTCAGTATGTTTTAATGCTAATGTAACATGCGCCCTAATTTTATTCTTTCACGATTCATAGCAAATCAGAAGATGGGTTTAAGGACAAAAAAAAAATTAAAAGTGCACCAGACGAGCCTTACCACATCTGTAAGAAAATGAAACTGATTTTGGAACATAGAAAAAATGGTTCCAAGGCCTGCCACGGGAGCACACAAATTTCTGAACTCAGGGCCATTGAGGGGGCTAAACATATGCTTTACTGTAAGCAGTAAAAGCACCTTACCAAATCAGTTCATCCTGGTATTCTGTTATGTTTTTCTGATTGTTTCTGGGTTGGCAAATAAACATTTCTTGTTAAATCTGTTTCCCCGTTGTTTTTAGCTATTCTGCTGGTGTGCAACTCTTGTTGTTAGTTAACGTAATGGCGGAAGGAACTGTTCTGATCTAATTGTTTAACCAAACCTGGCCTAACTTAGCTTAACTGCACCTAATAATTTAACCTAACTTAATCTCCAGTTTGGAAGTTGGGAAACAAAATCCACACTTGAATATGTTGAGTTTCTTCCATTGTGCTGGAAACAATCGTAGGTACAGTCGCGTTCATGAGTCCCGATACACAGGTGTTTTTGTTGTCTATTGCAGTGCTCACTGCTTTTGGAATATGGAACTTTTGTGCTTACTGCTTGATACACTGAACATAATTTGGTCGGTTAGCAAGTGAAATAGTTCAACATCCTACCATCGGTGGACACAACATCAGACAAGACAACTACATGCGTATCAGGACTCACGAACGCGACTGTACAGCTTCAGGAACATGACGATAATAACAGAGAGGAAATTTTTCAGCAAGATAAAGAAATTTACCAAACTGAAACTAGAAAAATACAGAAACAAGCAGGATGCATATGCAAAGATTTGGTAAGGTCTTTCTGCTACGTTAAGTGTACATTTTCCGTTAAATAAATCAGTCTAAGTAGTACTTGTTTTTCGTCTCCGCCGGATTAATCGTGATTTCAGATTATTCAGTCACCCCTTCGCACCATATAGCCCGGATAATCGGGATATCTCTGTATTTGGTTACCTACCACATTCTCATCATGCCTAAAGTAACCACAAGCAAGGGCAAACGTGTGGAAGTGATTACTTTACACAAAGCTGGCCACAAACTCCCATTTATTGCAAATAAGATGGTGTTAGACTGAGGACAGTGCAGAGCCTGGTGAAGCGGTTCAAGGACAGTGGGGAGGCCATTCCTCCCACTCCACTTCCCAAGCCTGGGAGACCTCGTAAGACAACCTTCAGGACCCGTCAGCTGATCTCAAGGCAAGTTAGCAAGGATCCAAGGCTAACAGCACGGGATTTAAAAGAAAAGAACCCACAGTTGCTGGCAGATGTGTCTGTCAGAAGTGTGCAGCAGCTGTTGCATGACGATCTGGGCTACAGGAGTTTTTGTGCTCGTAAAAAACCACTGCTAACTGCACTTCAGAAGAAAAAGAGAGTACATTTTTGTAAGAAATATCTTGCCTGGAGTGAGGAGCAATGGAAAACTGTGCTTTGGAGTGATGAGTCAACATTTACTGTCACTGGTACCCCTTCATCACGAGTGTACCGCAAACCAGGCAGTGACCCCCTGGATCCAAAGTACACTTCCAAGTTTGTCAAACACCCAGCCTCACTCATGGCTTGGGGCTGCTTTACATATTATGGTGTTGGTAGGTTGGTAATTCTACCTGCAAATGAAAAAGTGAACCAGAACAATTATTTGGAGCTCTTATGTGATGTTTTAAGTGACTCTTTTGATAAAACCAAGGCAAGAGTATTTATGCAAGATTCTGCCCCTGCACATGTTGCAAAGTCAGTGAAACAGTGGCTAACAGACTGTGAGGTTCCCTTTATTCGAGATTGGCCCGGAAACAGCCCAGATATCAATCCCATTGAGAATTTACGGGCACACATGAAGCGGCAGCTGCGTAGTATGGACACATCATCTTTGCCTAAACTTGAGGCTGCAGCTATGGAGCAGTTTTAGTCCGTCTGTTCTGCAAAACTACGCCATCAGTCTCCCCAGACGCCTTAAGAAGATAATAAAGGTGAAGGGGAATGCCAGTAAATACTAAATTCAATGGTGAGTGTTAATTTATTTGTTTCTCCTTGCTAACCACAAGAATGTTTTCTTTTTTAAGATGGCGTCAACACTTTCCGTGCCTACTGTATATATATATATAGAAGCCTCTGTGGTACAGTGGCAGAGTGTGTGTCTCGCACACTGGTGGGCGCGGGTTCGTCTCCCGCCAAAGTTATAAAAACTTGGGAAGCATTCACCAAGCAACTGACCACTTTGGCAGATGCAAGGGGTGCTGTGGTTGAACCAGTGTCGCATACTAGTATGCTTGCACCCAATCGGCTTAAGGCAGGCCGATTACACTTGGTTCACAGACTACACATACATCCAAAGCCACTACAACATTACAATTACACTCACAAGCACTTTTCACCCTACATACAGTCTCTACCAGACAGCCTAAGCCACTGGGTAGAGATACATGGGTTGTATCATCCCTGCTTTGGTAGGGATAAGCCGGTCCTGCAGTGGACCTCAATGGCTGATGACGATATATATAAACCCCAACCACCCCTTAGATATAAACCTATACAGGCTCAATCCGTTTGGAGCACCTTAATTACCCACTAAACCACCAGGTGCCATAAATTGGTTATATGGTTACCACCCAGCATGGTAAATGGTTTCCTGGTGTACAGGAAACAATTTGGCTTGTCACTCAGTGTAGAGTCACCCGTGGGCAGAAGGAAGAGGAAAGAATGAAGGAAGGAAAGATAGAAGGTGGAGTGTAAAGTCACCCATAGGCAGAAGGACGAAGAAAAAATGAAGGAAAGAAAGACAGAAGAGGAAGGAAAAATGAGAAGAAAAGGGCAGACACCCAAAGCAGCACTACATTACGTGAGTGGATGGTGAGCTCCCCCACCTTTCTTACCTTTATTTAGCCTCATGAACTTTCTCTCATCACCAGTGGGTTTATCAGGATGGTATATTAGAGACTGTTTCCTGTATGCCTTCTTGATTTCCGCTATAGAGGATCCCTGCAAAAGAAATATCAACTTCTATATCCAACGTATCATACCAAAGTACTTCACAATGGCTTATCAATTAAACAACCAAGCTTATGAACTTCCCTATGACATATCAAAATAGTACAGTATTCAATACCATGATGTCTAGTTTATTTAATTCCAGTTCCAATTAAACAATTGTATTCAGCTCTGGTGAGATCTTGTGTGGAGATGGGGTTTTGGTATCTGAAGGCTTCTATGATCTACATGGAGACTCAGATCTTGGGTCAACAGAATGTGCAACTACCAGTATTCCTGAGCTGGGTTCAATCCCATCTAAGAAGGGACATTCAAAAGGGTAAAGTAGTAAGTCCCTTCATGTGTCCTCACATGTTCACACCTTTTCCTCAGTGACAACAGCCACATATGTTCTCACATGTTCACACCATTCTGAGTTTCCATCAGTGACAAAGGCTATATATTCACTAACAAACACAATCACTCCAAAATAATTTCCACATCCATTTCTCACCTACAATTTCAAAAGCCTTTTACACTTACAGTATACCCATACATGAAGCACTGGATGGGGACAGGTCATTTCTCCAGACAGAATTTGGATTCCACAGCCTAATGGATCAGTTGCCTTTCAGGACCATTAACCCGTCCAGTCCCGACCGTTTTTTTTACCCAACCTACCCCCAGATCCCGACCGATTTTCGACTTTTTGTTTTTTGGCTGAAACCTTCGCTTTTGGTGAGAAACATCGAAAATTCATAAAGAAATCGCGATCCTGAGGCTAAAAATGTTGATACAGGTGTCACTCAACCATACGTTTTCCTTCTTTTTCAGGGTACCTCATCGCTCATTTTTGAAGGCTCCAACATGCTTGCATGTGTCGGCCTTGGTCACCTAATGGCGGCTCTCCATGCTGCTCGATCTCTGGCAGCCTCCCTATTCAGTCCCTTAACCCTTAAGTCACATTTAATGACCTCATCCCATGTCTTTCTCGGTCTACCCCTCCCAACCCCTCCCCCAATATTAACACCTCTCACCCTCTGTACCCAATTATCCTCCCCCATCCTCTCCACATGTCCAAACCACCTCAGCCTGCCTCTCCTCATCACAACACCAATACACTCCAGTCCCATCCTACCTCTCAACTCTTCTATCGTAAGCCCAGCCCCCCCAGGCCTTGCACGCAGGGACGCACTGCACATCCACCTAATCATTGTCATTTCTGTACGTTTGAACCTGCGAATATCTTCTTCCTTTACTGCCCAGGTCTCACTACCATACAGCATCACACTCCTAACACATGCTGCATACAAAGACCCCTTAGCACGTAAGGAAAGTCCTCTCAATGTCAGGAGAGGCAACAGCTCCCTGAACTTCTTCCAACCACTTCTCACTCTAGCAACCGAGCTAACTCCAGCCCCACCTCCGGCACCTAACATGTCTCCCAAATAACAAAACTCCTCCACACACTCAAGAGACTCACCTGCAAGTTCAACCCTCTCACGCCTAACAATCTCCTCCTGCTCTCCCCGACACACTGCACACATGAAATCAGCATTATCTCGCAGTCTACCTCTAATACCACTACATCTCTTGTGCACCCACTTATCACAGACACTGCACAAGATGGAATTACTTCCCACACCTTTGTGGCAAACTGCACATGGCCACTCTCCCTCTCCTCTGATTGTACCGCCACCAACTAAAGAAAATGAACTACAGAAGGGTTAACTAATTCAAGCGACTTTAAATTACGTATTTATTTTATTTATTTGGTACGAATTTATGTGTAGTACAAGTCTATATTGGTTTTCACACAATAATATAGGTGTTTATAAGCACTGTTCACTCACCCAAAACCCCAGTATGTGGCACCTTTTACGACATTACCACCTCATCACTTCTGTTTGTTTCTACCTCTAACTTCTTTTTTCTCCACCTCAGGAATCACTTTCACCGTGAATTTCGTCACTGGAGAGACCATGGGGCAACATACCTTTACTGGCCAGGTTATGCTAACAGGTGAATTGCCCAGTGTGGGGGGAGGGGGGAGAAGGGGGGGTTAGGTGGGGCCAGGCAGTATCCCCACTTGACAGCAGGTAGAGGAAGGTCTCCCACATATGCCTACCAAAAATCACCCGCAAATGTTGAAAAATGTGCACACAATGGGCCTTGCAATTGAGTGACGTATGATGCATGTCAGTGAGTCTGTCTGCAGAAAAGTAGCAACATGCATCGTACGTTGGTGGGACTCGGCGGGTTAAAATACTGTTTGTGTATTGTAAAGCTGTTTGCCCGTGTCAGGTATGTGAATGCCAGCTGCTACAATACTACTTAGATACAAACAAGTTACACATTTTCCTAATTTATCTTGTAGGTATTTATGCTAACATAAACACAGTAGTTTTCACTCTACCACACCCTTACAATGCTAGGGATAATTAACATGAAAGTACAGTAACCCCTCTGCTAAAAGAGGTTTCCCTTTTCTATCTATCTATTGCCAGACGCCATAATCCCGTAAGGGGTGGCCATTTGACTCTGAGTTATTTGTTTTACGGGGAGGGGCACTAACCCTCCACCAACCCACTTGTTGACACGTAGGGAGCACGTATGGTTTGGTTATATGGTTACCACCCAGCATTGTAAATGGTTTCTTGGTTTACAGGAAACCATTTGGCTTGTCACTCAATGTAAAGCCACCTGTAAAGGAAAGAAAAGCAATAAGAAGTGACAGGAAAGATGGGAGAAATAGGAAGAGAGGAGGGCAGGCTCAGAAAGAGAATGATAAAGGCTAAGGAAGAAGTAGGCAGCACTACATCAAGTGAGTGGATGATGGTCGCCACCACCTACCATGGTAGTAGTGAGAAAAATAAATAAATAAAAATTATAAATGTCATAATAATGAATGGACTACAGCACTGGAGACTTTCTAAACTATCACTATGACAGGTCTCCCCTAAGTTAAAGAGTATCATCTGGACAATGAATATATTGTATACCAGTAACAAATATCACCGTCGTGAAGAGACCTACATGTGCAACTTACTAAAATTTTGACCTGCCATTATGTATAGCTACTATGTAAGATACAAGTCACTGTTGCATTATCATAAAGGTGTCCTTCTGCCAATGGGTGACTCTACACTGGGTGACAAGCTAAATGGTTTCCGGTACACCAGGAAACCATTTACTACATTGGGTGGTAACCATATACAGTAAAACCTCGATATAACGGACTTCAATAGACTGGAATTCGCTTTTACTGGACTCAAGGAGCTACCGGATTAACTCTTATATATCGGAAAAAGTCCGATAAAGCCAGAAAGCAGTCCGGACTGCCTGACCACTTCCGCTATGTTCACCACAATAAGACAAGTAAAAGACATTTTTCAGTGCACAGTACAGTATTATTATACCATTTGATTAATGTAGTGAAAGTATAACACAGTACAATATTGCAATGGTGGTGAAAACCACTGATGCAATCCGGACTAATGTCTGATATATAAAAAAAAGTCCGGATTAGCAGGGGTAAGTCCGGATGTCGCTTTTATCGGAATTTCGCATTTTTCGGACTGGCTTGGGCCCCAATTAGTCCGTTACAGTGAGGTCTTACTGTAGCCAAATTTTGGTGCCTGGTGGTTTAGTGGGTAATTAAGGCACTCCAATCGGATTGAGCCGGTAAAGGTTTATATCCATGGGGTGGTTGGGGTTTTTTGCTCACGTTATACCACTCGGGGATGAGTGAGGCTGGTCACTCTTATCTTAAATGTCAGGATCAACTTGCCTAGCCCCGGGCTTCTACGCTCCTCATGGAGCAACGTAGGATTGGATGATGGATGGATGGATGGTTCTAATCTCTTCAGGATAAGGATGCCTTTTATGTATTATTCCTGCTACTGGCAGACAATTCTATTCATCTGTGAAAGACATTTCAAACTAGGGGGGTTTGGTACAGCCTTCAACCCTTCACTACTTGCCCGGGCAACCAAAGCCACTCCCAGGTTCTTGGAATCACTTTTCACGTCAGCCATCTAAACCCCAATCGTGACGACCGACGTATCATCAGACATAAGAGACAGTTCCCCACAGACCCAGACTTCGCACCTTCCACTTACAACCAGACGAAGCACATCATTAGGAACCTTAAGCACTCATCTGCCTATGGACCAGAAACACAAGCAACATACACCTTAAACACCTTGGACCACAAGGCATACAAGCACTCACCAACATATCAAACTATAGCTACTCACACAACATAATACCCAACATCTGGAAGCATTGCATTATCATCATTATCCCTAAACCCAACAAAGAGCCCACATTACCTTCCTCACACCGCCCCATCACACTCCTCCACACCCCCTCCAAAGTCACTGAACGACTGGTACTACAACTAGTTACACCTCACATCCTCCTAGCCCCATCACAACATGGTTTCAGGCCACTACACTCCACAAACACTCTTCTTACGGACCTTACACAGGGAGTTTTTGCTGGCATGAATGGAGGACACCAGTAATCTGGTGTATGGATTTTTTTTTAATTCATTTGTTTTTCCTTCCTCTGTTCTGCTATTAAAAAAAAAAAAAAAACTAGGCCACCACACAGAACACTCCTTGTCACACTAGACATTAGTAAAGCTTTTGATGACATCCCCAGCCACAACCTCACAAACAAAATATTCAACACAAACATGCACAATAACACAAAGAGATGGCTGGCAAACTACTTAGCAGGCAGATGTGCACATGTAACATTTGGCAGTCAGTCTTTGAACATCAGAAAGTTAACAAATGGTGTCCCCAAAGGATCTATTTTGTCCCATACACTCTTTAACCTATACATGCACGACATACCCACACCCCACATATACACAGCTTCCTATGCAGATGACATAACACTTACATGTACACATCAAAACGTAAACACAGCCACACATATCCTCCAACCTTACCTCAACACGCTAAACGAAGTTTTTTATTTTTTTTATTTTTTATGTGTCTGACTCTGGGCATAGGCTTTACAGCCTGCTATCAAGGCCCAGCCGCCCTCCTACATACCATACATCTCTACATGTCACCACTTCGGCGCTAACACCCACCGTCCATATTGAATACATGCTAGGGCTGTCTCATACAGGACTGGTGTATTGGTATTAGCGGGGTTATTTTTATGACATGTCAGCGGGTCTTCTGGTAGATCAGTAAAGCCTGATTTAATGAAATTCAAATCTTTAAACTGCTCCCTGCCCCAGCGAGGATTCAAACCTGGGTCCCTCAGGACTGCAAGCCAACTCTCTACCGATCGAGCTACCACAAACAGGCTCAAAATAGCCCCAGTCAAATCTACAGTGACCCTTCTCACAAACTGGACAGCAGAACACAGTCACATTCCACACCTCACCATAAACAACACTCCCCTACCACACACACACACAAACATACACCCAAAATCCTTGGTGTAACACATCAATGTTGTTTAAACAACACATCACAAACATCAAAAATAAATTAACACCAAGACTCAATGCCTTAAGGTCACTTGCCCATACAACATTTGGACACAACAAAGAAACCACCACCACAGTATACAAACAATATATACATTCAGTGATGAATTATGCAAGCCCTGCTTGGGCTCCTAACCTCACTAAAACACACTATAACACTCTTCAGATCATACAGAACAAGGCCCTAAAAATAATCACACGCTGCACAGCTACTACATCGACCTACACCAAGAAACCAAAGTTCTCAAAGTCAAGGATCATCTAGACATGAAAGGCACCCAAATTCTTGCTGCAGCCTCCACAAACCCACAACATCCACTACACTACATGGCAGCACATCCACACACACACACCAAGGAACATCAAAACAACACCCAGCACACGATATCATACACAAATACTGTCATCTCTCCCCCCTCAAACCAGCTTCCGGAAGAATATTCATACACAAATCACTCGCCGCTCCATTCAGACACTTAAAGACAACACACAGCTGCATGCACAACCTCCTGATATCCATCCTTCTGGTCCTATCTCCCTTGTGAGGACAGGGTCCACCTGGCCAGGCTGAGATGTGGGCATCATCCAGCCCTCTTAAGTTACCAGAAGAGGCTGGATAATTCCGTCGCTGACGCCTGTCCAAGATGTAACACGGCACCCCATACTATTAAGCACATTATGGAAGACTGCATTGCACACAATCACCAACAACACAACATACACTCCTTAAGAGCTCTGTGGGAAAGCCCGGTCTTGGCAATGGCCTTAGGGACTCGGGGCTGTTCAGCCAAACTGCCAAGGGAACTACTACTACTACTACCCTTCACTACTGAGGTAATTTCAAAAGATGAATAAAATTATCTCATAAGTTTCATCATCCAATCCTACATTGCCCCATGAGAAGCGTAGGAGCCCAGGGCTAGGCAAGTTGGTCGTGACACTGAAGATGAGAGTGACCAGCCTCACTCATCCCTGAGTGGCATTACGTGAGCAATAAACCCCAACCACCCCTTGGATATAAACTTTCACCGGCTCAATCCGATTGCAGCATCGTAATTATTCATTAAAAAAACACTTGCGCCAAAATTTGGCTATATGGTAAAAAAAATAAATAAATAAATAAAAATAGGTTGAAAGAGCTAACAGCAGGTCTAAAACCAACTCGCTGATTCTTTCCATACTTACAATGCCAACTCCCAAGATATCATAGGGGTCAAAGTTTGCATACTCGTAGTCAAACTGTTGGAGCTTATACACGAGGAATGCCATGAAGGCCCAACCAGCGAGGAGCAACATTCGCCTGTAAGGATGACACAGTTAAGCAGCCTGGTGAGGGGTCATGTTTCAGAAATACTGGCCTGTGTATCCATCGCCTGGACTGGATCATAAAAGTACTGTACCATTTTCTCTTCGTAGGCATTAATGGTTAGCCCCTTAAATCCAGTGACATGTTTTCACTAATTTATTCTTGGTATCACCAAATTATTTTCTTCAGCTTTAGGAAGATGTGAAGGGGTAACTGAAGGCTACATCTAAGCTCTCCAGTTTGAAGACTCTCCAAAGCTGAATGAAACTGTCTTGATATACAGTAACTAAAATAAAGTTTGAAAATACATCAACAAACGAAAAGGGTTATTGATAAAACTATCCAGTCAATTTGTGCACAATGTCTGTTAATCCAATATTTATGTAACAAGCTAGAAAGTTATGTTAAACTGCATAATGATTATCCACGAAATTAAAGGCAGTAGCAATTTCATGCTATTTCAGCTGATAGTCCAACATCTCACTACAGTCTCATTTAAATATGATTTTTCCTTATTTTATGAAATTATAATCTACTGCAAAGCATTTTATTTACCAATACAAAGTACTGTATATCTTTCCTGGAAGCTTACAAATGATATACTTACTACTACATAGTCATCTCCAATCAGCGTACAGTACTTAAGGTATACTATGGAGGCACACAACTATTTAAGAATACCAAAAGATTACTGCAACAACAATAAGTAATTAATGCAATAATTTTATAACAATCACTCGGAAAAATCTGTGCCCAAACATATATAATGGTCAGGTAAAGTTCTATCATTACAAATGCTAAGGCAAGGAGGAGTACAAACATGCAGAATATACTGTTTAGCATCAATGTTACACAGTACTATCTTATATGAATAATCTTGAAGCTATGATACAAGAAGCACGAAATTCATGATCAGTCAGATATCAACGCAGCAAATCTGTGCTGTGATAATACATTTTCTTTATTACTTTATATAATAATATGCAGTAAATAGCTACTATACTACAGCAAACATATCTTCATGTGAGTGAAGAAAACATGTGATCTCTTACTGTGTAGTCTTGCGCAGTCCTTTCCATTTCTCTGGTTTCTTGAGTCTTGCAAATTTTCTCTGGAACACCTCACAATAATCTTTCTCCCTCTCATCTGGGTAGAAGGGACGGGAAATAAACCACTTTTAAACGGTGATTTGGGAATAACATCTACAGAACCTTTCAAATCTTCTATGACACAAATTACCTGACTGTCTTATGAGCTCTGAATTAATAGGACATATATATATGTACTAAAAACGTTCCCTGACTCTCTACCTTTTCATAAGGATGAAAATACACACACACACACAATACTGTGTAATCAGAGCTTACAACAGAACCTTTTCAACTGCATTTTTATTCCTAATTTGTGTTCACAGCAGCTCTATATAGTATCAAATTCTTTAAGCAAAGTATTTTCTTGTTAAATGGCTCTTTTTCAGATTAGGAAGAAAGAGGCAAATCAGTATAGCAACATCTCAACTAGAAAAGTAAAGCACAAAACTCCAAAGGTACCAGCAGGAGGACTATATTAATGACTGCCATATATCTGTACTATATGACATGCAACTCAATAGAAAAATTACTGTACCATACCAGTAGCTATTTACACACTTGCACATAAAATACCACCACAAAATTAGAAAAACTGAATACTGGTATATACCATATACCAGTACTGTACTGGTATCATTTGTAAAGCTACAAGAACAGTTTGCAAATTCATATGAGTATACTGGTATTTTATGAACTTTCCTCCACAAATATGGCTACCAGTATAGTTCAGATTTTCACCTTTCACTCAGATATGACATTAGAAGCAATAGCATAAATTTCTATCATTATCACAGAGGGAACTTAAAAAGATATCATTACAGTAACACTACAAAAATTACCAGAACTAAGATAATACTGTAGTGTAATATAATACAGTATAATAACTTACTCCATTCAAATTTGCTTCATGTATGGTAATTTTATTTTGTCTAATATCATTTCATTTACAAATACAAGGTTTAAAAAAAAAAAATCCAGACATACCATAGTGTACCAGAGACATCTGGTGGTTATGAAAGTGCTCCATTCAACCTGACTTTCCGTAAGTGTAATTCAGCTAGATGGAATGAAGCTGATTCGGTTCATCTGAATAGGATTCATTTGTTTGTCTACTGAAACTGTGATCTCTTGATCAAACCAGTTTGGCCCAATGTTGGTAAACACTCAGCTCCTTCACTGCACTAGAAGATATGCTCAAGTTACCAAATGGCTATTTACAACTATGGAAAAAGCAATATAGAACAACTTTGACAGCAGGAAAGCAGATGCCAAATCACAGCTTGGTATGTCATGGGAACTTTTAAGCATATTGATGGGACTCTGGTAAACTAAATGCAGTTGTAGAACATGTTCTGTAAAACCAACCCTCCGAGGATATTTAGCGAGACACTGATATTAACATGCTGGGATAGGCCTACATTTCTTACACTATTCCTGACACATCACTGACCTGTGATAGTGCACAAATTGGGCCAGCAACATTTTCACCAAATGAACCAGCATAATCTTTCAATATACCAGTCTGGTATAGAAAAACAAAGTTGCACAAAAGAGTTTTCAAAACATATTCCACAAGGGCACATAACTCCACCTCCTTTCTGCTGTGTGTTAAATTCTTTTCACTACATATTGGTGTGCTACCAGTTTCGAACTGCCTCATGCTTCAACACCCACCTAATACCACTACTCTCCCCTACTGTATGTGCATTATGAGTACGTTGGTCATCAGATGAGCCAATGATAGTATTCTCGTTTCGGATCAATCAATCTGATTTTTATGGGGAAGTTCTATGGGTAAATTTCACTTAAGGAAACACCTTTTCTTCTTTGACACTTCTATGAAATCAATAATGCTGTAATCAAGATACATTTTTAAACTGGTACTTTCTAAAGAGACAATGTCAGGCCCCATGGCAGGTTTTGTGTGTGCTATGACATTTTTCTCATCAATTCAGGGAGGTCTTCTCTGACACTTCTTTTGCAAATGCATCCTTATGGGGTTTATATTTCCACTGCAAAAAATTATGTTGCCTAAGTATGGTGCTGATATCCAGGACATGCTCACACTACGATGCCCTGCTTTAAATGACTTGTGATCCTGCTACCCTCTATCAATGTTTTTCTTCCTTGAGTGAGTTTTGCTGGGAAGACTTTTTAAACTAGCCACTTAATGAGCAACTTCATCCCAAGCTAGGGCAGCAGCCAATCTGGGATGACTTGAGACAGCTAGCGTGACTTCTATGACATGCTCAAGGAGGCAAGTTGGAGCAGGTCATTTCAACCATGGCTGCCTTGTGTGATGGTGGTCCTCCTGTGAGAAACGTCCATTACCTTGCCTCCGCAGCAAGAATGTCCCACCCACAGTCCAAACCAACATGTAGACCCGGCAGTGATGAACTGGATGACAATACTGCACTGAAAATGCTTCTCCTTAAAGTAAGTGGCTGTCATAGTTTCAGCAACTATCGAGGATAGGTTTAGGAGTAGTAAGGCTAGCTACTATCGGAAGGAGGGGGGCTGTATTTAGATCTATGTGGATGATTTTATTTTGTATTTGAATTCACCCCCTGAGGGGATATAGGTCAACTGCAACAACTCTCAAAAAAAAAAAAAATGGTTTATTTCCAGATCTTGAAAAATTGGTTCAAATTTCCAGTTTCTTGGGTTTCATTCACTCATCATATTTGTTATTCATCTGATTTCACCATTTCAAACTACATACACATTTTCCTCGATGTTCAAAGCCTTCCTCACTTTTGCAGGAGCTTATAGGATTCTTGACTACAGGGCATATGCTTAATATATATCCAACACCATGTTTAGCTTATTGCAAACTATAGGGAAATGCATTCCAGAAAATCAAGGATACTGTTAAAATATAACAATGCAAAAGTTCATGAAAATTTCCCCCAAAATCAGAATTATTTTACAATTGACAGTAAACAAAGTGAGCAAACATCCAATACTACGGCTATTATTAGGGTTGATTTGTGGATATATATACATAATAGCTTCTACTGAGCCTGTATTATTAAAATATTGCTATTTTCCAGTGTCATCAAAATGATAAAAGATTAAGAAAACTGTAAAAGGGTTGCATACAAACAGACTCTACCATATCTTCCACATGTACTGGCATTAATACATGAATGACATGTACTTATCATTCAAAACCACCAAAATAACGATACCCCCCTAAAAATGAAGTTGTAAATGAGCTTTTATAAGTCCGGTCACCTCCCCACAGCTGACTACAGGAGTCCCGTTAATCGCCCTACTAACCACATCATGCCTCTCGTCACCCATAAGATGTCATAGACCTCACGTATTACACAGAAACACCACATACACTCATTTTCGTCTCTTGTGCATAAACATCCGTGCAGACACTGAATTCCAGAGTAGTAAATATGTGCTTTGAGAATAATGAAGGAAGTTTGGGAGATAGCCAGAGGATGCTACGTAGGTGCTCATCTTGGTTTACCTTCTTTTTCATTGTCTGGCCAGAAGTAAAATGTGCAGGGGAGAAGCACCAGTCCCAAAAAGCTAGTCAGGAAGTAGAAAAACGTGGAGCCGGACTCATCGTACTCAAACTTCATTCCAGCCATGGTGCCAAATCACAACTGACGACCCTGCACCAAATGAGCGTCTGCATGTCTGCTTCAAGGTAAAGGGTAAACAATCGTTCTTTATAGATTTTTAAAAAATCTTTCACTATTCTTCAGTATTGTGCATATTAGGATGATAAGTTAAATAGCAATTGTTCCAATTAAATATGGAATATAATTAAGGAGTTATTTATGAAACAACGCGTCAAGGAAATTTTGGGATCGCGGTAAGATTTAAAAAGCGGCGGGATATTTTCTTGGATCTTTGGAAACGCACTTTTCTTGTTACAACATTAACAATTTTCGCAAAAAATTGATTGACCGATTGATTGAATTGTAAGGTATACAAAGTACTAATGCAACAAAAGGTGGTGGGTCTTGCCACACACCTTCAGCAGCTAGTTTTGTACAGCATAGAATGTGCTGTGAAATGTAAATGGATTTGATAAGATGGGTCTCCGAAGTCGAGAAGCTATCGCTGGCGTTAGCCTGACCCACGTCCCACGATGCTGTAGCCTGTAGGTAACAGGTATGGGAGCAAGA
The DNA here is from genome assembly GCA_018397915.1 of Birgus latro. NCBI lineage: Eukaryota > Metazoa > Arthropoda > Malacostraca > Decapoda > Coenobitidae > Birgus > Birgus latro. The sequence continues at coordinate 4,472 of JAGKTI010004720.1, read as the reverse complement.
TCATGGTCAGAAGGGCGAGGTGCTTGGCGTTTACGGCGACGGCTGCGAGAGGGCATTGCAGCACTCACCCACATTGCGCCGCTCGGTTTTCGCGAAAAATTACTTCGATTGCAAATTTCGAGACAAGGGGTTTCTAACATTTGTTACCTGTAATGCTCTACCACTAATTACTTCTTGTTTATCTTTATCTTTTGTTTATCTCATTACATTCTCTTGAGTACGAGGGGGACGTCACTCACGTTTGGTTTAGAGCTTTCGCAACACCAAAGCGATTTGATTTTCCTGTTATAAACAAAAATTCTATTGTATGGCACTGGTTCAAAGTATGTTGATATTGGAGTTATATCAGTAACATATGAGGGGTATTAAGGTATACAAAATAATCGTTACAGTGCTCCGAAGACTCCCACGAGACTCGAGAGTTGTACGACTCATTTGATGGCGTGTTGAGTGATAGGCAATTCTGCTCTGAGGTATTTTTGTGAGATTTTTGGCAATGGATGAGGTGGGAGCTCAGCTTGACGATATGATTAAGAACATCCGTGAATCTGAGGAATATTTATTGCAGCATAGGCGGAAACTGTTTGAAGGTAATTATTGAGTATTTGTATGCTTGAGGAATATGATGCTTGTGACTTGGTGTGTGACGTGCTTGCAAATTTGTCATGGTAGTACATTATCTGGTCTGTGATATCCTTAATCCCATCAGTATAGTGACTTGTTTTTATATGTCGTTGCTGCAGAAGAATTTACTCAGCTGGAGAGATTTTACTATTAAAAAAATAACTGGTGAGGGTTAGATGTTGACATTATTAAATTGTGAAAGAGTACAAGAGATTCCAATAGATAAGGATAATTATTATAAAGAACACGTTATCAGATTGAAAGGATTTATTTATTATAATGTATGGAGTAAGAAAAAAGTATCGTAGTTGAAAGGGGGGGGGGAACAGGCCAGCTTCCATGAATATTCGAAGTGTGACGCAGTTATGGTAACTAATTAGCCATGATCAGTCATGGTAATATAGGTATTATTATTGTGAAGATTGGTATACATCCATGTATTTAATCATGAAAATTTGAAAGTGAAAATTATCTTTGAAGGCCTTAAAACAGTACCAGCTGTGGTTGTATTAAGCCCTTTGATACACTTAGGGTTGGTTAGATGAGCTATGGTAAATTATATTTTACCACAATATTGGCTTACAGACATTTTGCAGTGCAAAGCTTATGTTTATTGTAATGAGAGAGATCAGTCAAGGTGGGAGAAACATTTTTATCAACGTAGGGGCCCGAGCCAATGTGTTGTTACTATTTTTTGTTTATTCAGCTTCACACTAGAATGTATGAAGAAACGGGTGGCTCTTGTTACGTCAGGCAAGTGCACCAAAATGTCACTACTTTTGCTATACATTTGGTGCAGAAGTAACAAAACTGAGTTGGCAGTAGTTGCAATCCCAGTCCCATCAGAATGTGAACAAAGTGGACTGCAGACTGAAGTTATTCTCTCCTGCAGACCACTATTCTTCTTTTGGGGGGATAGGGAGGAAGTTGAGGGACACCTGTATAACCAGGCATCTTCACCACCCATTTCTATCAGTACCACCACATGAAGGCCTCCCTCTCCAGCACAGGGAGTTGGCAAGTCAGCTGTACAGATATCAGTGAAACTTTTGAATGGCAGTAATCCTGTACACTTGGGTGGTGCATTTCTTATTTTATACCTGCTATCCCCAGATGGTGTTGTTCAACTAATGAGAGACAGAACAGGAGGAGTTAGAGTACAACCTTCATTTAATGTAATCATTAATAAATGTCTTTTCTAAGTTGCATAAAGTTGTCAAGGTGTAGCAAGAATAAAATAGAAATTATATTATTAGATTGACAGGATTTACAGTAGAAAAGTATATAACAAAGGGTATATGCAATGAGAACCTGCTGTAGCTTATATATTTCCACAGTTCAAGAGAGGACAAGCAAAGAGCACACAAAATTGCAGCAGTTGCAGAAGTCCAGTGACAGGATTGAGGCTGAGCTCATGGCATCCCTGACCCAGCAGGCCACCCTCGAGGCACGGCTGGAGGCCAGCCAGATCCACCAGAGACACCTTGAAGCTGAGGCGGATAAGTGGATGACTGAGATTAAGAAGGCCAGGGAGGACTTGGTGAGGCAGTAGATGATGATGATTTGGTGTGTGTAGGTCTTAGATCTAGGACTATGACTTATGAGCTGGTGCAAAACAAAGCAAGGTGGAGGAGTGCTGTCAGGTGAAAAGGTCTGACCCAGCTGTGTGGAAAATGGACAAAATTCTGAAAATGTTAATGATGGTGATGATGATGGTTATAACTTTTTCAATACAACACAGATGCATCTTACAGACAATCCACTTTGCCCTTACTCTAATGCAGCCCCTCACATCACAACAGAGTTAGTCTACTCATATCTTATGCTAACAACAAAACTACATGTCACAGTGTACCATGCCTTCATCATCAGCTCCCCACGCCCCAACAGACTTGCTTTCTGCATGCACCTCGCCCTCACAACAGAAAATACAGCTCACAAATGGTTTACTATGCCCTCACTGTAATGCAGCCCCTAACACAACAACACATACTAACCTCATACCCCTCACACTCACAACATGGATAGATCTCTTCTTCAGCTTTTTCTGTAGTAATGTTGTTATGTATATAGGTATAATCTGCCTTTAAGTACGCAGAATGAAAGAATTAATTGGCGAGAAGTCAGAGAGGGTGGGGGAGGAAGAGGAGGAGGTTAAAAAAGAAGGGGGAAAGGGAGAAGTTGTGGAATGATATGGAAGAGTGGTTAAAAGCATGAGGATGATGATGAGGAGTAAATGTTTGTTTATCAGAAAGCAGGAATTTGGACATGTTGATTAATCCCAGTCTGTATGGCAGAGTGGACCCATCAACCACAAGCAAGCAATGGCTCCTGCAAGGCCATCCTGTACAGTGATGTTCACATGCAGTTGACAGAGCCTCACCACAATGAGGTGTGGGGAGAAGTGTGGAGGGTTTAGTTTGGTTCCTGGGTGGATGCTTCAGCTGCATCTCCACCCAGTTAACAGGGGCACCATAGTAGGCTCTAGGCTCAGCTTCACCCCATGAATAGGTTATATGCTACCTGACAATGTAAATGGTTTCCTGGATTATAGGAAACTGTTTGACTTGTCAGTGTATGTAGAGCCACCTAAAGTGGAAGGAAGAGTAAAAAAGGAAGAAGTAGGAAGAGAGGAGGGCAGCCACAGAAATGGATTGATAAAGGTAAGGAAGAAGCAGGCAGCATTACATTAAAAGAGTGGATGATGGTTACTGCTGCCCTTCCTACCACTAATATGGATATGTGCAAATTTTATCATCATCCAGACCTCTTTTTTTTCTACCCATGGAAGAGGTGAAGATGTATGTTACAGAATTAAAGAAGACAACATGAATGTTTGCTTACTAAGATGACTGTCACTGTCACAATAACATTAGAAGTATGGAGTTATATGTTCCCTGAGGCTTCATTGCAGTACTTTTTTTTTTTTTTTTTCAATGCAAGGAAGAAGGAACCAAAAGCGTTAGCTGATTCATTGCCTTGGTTGGTCAGAATAAAAGGATATACCATATTTGGGATGAACATATCATAATTATAGATGTGGTTTTATGTACAGTCATGGGCAAAGGTTCAGCAACGATCCTTACCAGCCTTGTATCCCGACTTTCATACTCTATTGCTATTTCCTCATTAATCATCAGAGAGTATCCTTCCATTTCATGCAGTTTTGTTGTATGCTTCATTAACCGCTCCCACCAGCATTATGTCCTGACGTCCATACTAGATTTCAGTTTCCTCCTTAAACATTGGAGGGTATCCTTCCTTTTCATGCAGCTTGTTGTGTGCTTCATATTAATACTGTATTACATAAAAATTTCATGTAACACCTTGCCTTACGACAGCCAGCAGAGAAATATTGGTGAACTTTTTAGTATTATTGTAAAATACTAATTTCAGGAGGATGAGAGAGCTAGTTTTATGGTGGAGACAGATGGCCTGGTGATGATGGCTGAAAATTTCCACATGAAGGTACGATTGGACAACCCTGATATACTGGCCAAGAGGGAAGCCATCAGTCAAGATAAGCAGCTGTTGCAACTGGAGGAGACTCGGCTCTTGTGTGGTCAGTCCAGACAGATACTGTAGACAGAGATAAACCTAGAGAAGTTAGCTACCCTGTACAAGATGAATTTTGATACAGTAATAGATGAACTGAGAGAAGTAGTTGAGATAAAGAAATGGATGAAAAACAGAAAATAGTGTATGGGGTTGAAAGGAAAGGAGAGTTATGAATGGAGATAAATAGTTGTATGGGATGTGTGAGATGGAAATTTATGAGATGAACAAAGAAGTAAGATATAAATGGAAAGAAACAGCCATGAGATGAGGTGAGTATATATATATATATA
>JAGKTI010004719.1:35735-48900 GCA_018397915.1 Birgus latro | reverse complement strand
ATATCTGCACACACTCCCTCCCCTGCTGTAATTCGTGTAATCCCCGTGACATCATCTTCACCCACAGGCTCTGACGTCATGGGAGTCGACCTTTGGCTCTACCTGGCTTAGTTATGCTTGTCTGGGTGTACTCCTGGCTGGCTTACGGCTAGTATTTGGCTTAATATTTTCCTTGGCGTCACTTTGTATTAGTCCTAAATATAATGCTTATGACGACGACGTCGATGACGACAACGACAACGACGGTGATGATGATGATGTGTGTGTGTGTGTGTGTGAGAGAGAGAGAGAGAGAGAGACCACTACGTAATATCACGACAACACATTTCCCACATATTCCCAGCCACACACCTTTCATATCAGATACCAATAATTCCACATTGCCCTAACGCATTCTGTCTAACATTCTTTTCCATCTTCCAACACATTGTCACTTATACTTCTCACAACTTCCTTTTTCTCTCCCACATCGAATTGCACTCCATCACACATACTCATCTTCCATACTCACCCACACCTCTCACCACCCCCCTCCTCTCCGACAGCACTCTGCGCACCCCCACAGTCACCCACACCTCTCACACAACACCTACACAGCCCTCCACTCACCCACGTTTCTCATGTCACCCCGTACTACTCCACATCACCCTGCACACTCCCACATCAAATCAACACAACTCTCTTCATCACACGCCATCACACATACTCACATCACCACAAACCATCACTCAAACCACACCAACACACCTCCTTCCTCACACTCCACCATACATTCATATCACATCAACACACCTCATCACTCGCCAGTACACTATCACATCACCACAAACCACCCACTCCTACACCACACCAACACACCCACACCCATCTTATCACACACACACACGTCACCACAAACCACCTTCCTCACCACACCATCCTCACGATTCCCGCCACATTCCTTCCTCAACCTCGCACTACATCAAACCTCAGGATTTCCACTACACACCAGCCACATACCCACATATTGCAACACTCCCAACAAACGTATACCACATCCCACACGTTCAGAACACATTGAACCAAAAGAGATACTTAACCTGATCTAAATCGTTATGGCAGTGGTGAAAATACGAAAGACATCGTACTGAAGAGAATAACTCATTTGATACGATGACGATTTTCTTATTGTATTCGTGTCTCCAGTGGACTTTTTTTATTAATCTTAAGGAAAAGCCTCTCGTAATGAAGGGATTAATGGAAACTGCTTCCAGACCCTATTAGTACGACAAGTCTCTACTGAGCTGAATATTGATGTGTGGCGGTGGCAAGATTCATACTAAGGTTAATGGAAATTGTCTCTAAGGACGTATCTAGCCCCTTCACTCTAAGGATCTTGTAAATTGAATTAAATCTTCTCTTAGTGGCGAAAATAAATAAAGACAAAATGCACTGGAGGTTTGAAAGTACACATAGTTATTTTTGTAGCCGGCGACGACCTTGCAGTACTTTTACCCCAGTCTTGTAACATGGTCTTGTAACCCCGCCAGTCCCTCCCCTTCCCCCACCCTCCCTCGGCAAGCACGTGTTTCCAGTCTCTCTTATTAGCCACACTCGCCCTCACCTCCTCTTGAGAATGTTGCTTAGCATTTTCTGACCAGAAGTGGAGGAGGAGGGGTCGGGGAAGGGTGGGTGTCCATGGGAGGGAAGGAGGGAGTGCGGGGGAAGGAGGGAGGAGAACAAGGGGGGACAGCGTGGGAGTGCATTGAAGAGGGGGAGTATATGGCAAAGAGTGTATGGGATGGATGAGATGGGAGTGCATCTGAGAGGTGAGGTGGGAGTGCATAAGGGAGTCAGAGAGCGTATAGGAAGGACTGGGCTGAAAACCATGGGAGTGGAGGGATAGGAATGCATAGAAAGAATGGAGTGGTGGGAGTGCATGGGAGGCCGGTTAGAGGGGCACGGGTGTGTGTGTGAAAAACTGGTAGCAAGAGTTCATGGCATCTTGGTGTGGGAGATGGGCGGGAAAAAGTACGCGCATGGGGGCTGGGAAGGTAACAAGTTAATAATAAGTGCTACGTTAAGTGTTCTGATGATGGTGATGATGATGATGATGGTGATGGAAGTGAAGTAGAAGGCGGCCAAGCGCTGCACCAGGCCGACGATTATGAAAGTTAATAGGGCCGAAGTCACTTAACATTCTCGTAAGTGTTTAATAGACTGAAGATATAACCGGACTCGCTAGCAGTGTCGCATGATACAGGGTGAGAGAGTTACACCCACATTCGAAGAGTTCTTGACTGGATGATGCAGTAGTTACGGCTTTACGTGGATCTCCTCAATTAGCAGCTTTTATAAATGTCGGTATAATTATTCCTTCTGAACAATTCCTGCCATTGAAATAGCGAAGACACACGGTTTACTGTGCAGGGTGTTGCAGTTTCAGTTTTTTTTTTTTCAAGCAGTTAACGAAACTCTTACGTAAGGGTCTTGAAAATATGTTGGACTTCAAAGATCGCATCACTGAATTTTGAAAGTCATAGTTCATGGTTTCGTAATTTTTGGTACAAAGGTGTATTGATGCATACGTCCGGAATTGTAAATATCATGTATTGCAGGCCGTAAGAGTCGCATGTGGCCAAATCAGCGAGTACAGTAAAAGAAAATACCATAAACCTTACAAGACTCATTGTCATGTAATTTTATGCAACTGATACTTAAAGAATCCTTTGCAGTGAAAAGAAATTAAGTAAAGTCCCCAGAACGGACTTCTGAAACACCCTGTATTATGACTTGCCCCGTTGCTTGGGTTTTCTCAAGGAAAAAAGAAATATCCTCGTAACCTATTCGTAAACTGGATTCCCCTTCATATATTAGTAAACAGCTTAGTGACCCCGAGTTACGAAACGGGACGAAAGTAAGAGAGCCAGTCAGCCAGCCATGCGTAACCACACCGAAGAAACGGGAAATGATAATGAAAGTCTTAACCCCTTTAGCTCGGTGATATTTATTTTGTTACATTCTTCATTCCGTCAGACGATTTTATTCAGCATATGGCAGCTTTATAATAGAGAAGAAGCTAAAGCAGGCTACGTCTGACTCCTCTTGACTGAAAAGTATTTTCTAAACTTAATATAATTGCGTCTGGACATAGCCAGAATAAAATATAAGTAACCTCACTGGGCCGAAGATATTAAGACTGTGGTATGAGGGGAGGGAGTTTTGGCTGCGGCGGAGGAAGTGATGAAGGCTGATGAAAAACCAACACGGACGAAAAACGCGAACTAATTAAGCTGAAGCCTGGCTATCAGTGAGAGTAGAACGAGGGAGAAGATTGTGAAAGTGAGAGGTGGAGGACGAGTTGTTTTCACTGTCTTCAAATAGGCAGGAAAAGGGAACATATTAACGATGGATACCTGTAATTACTTATCTCTGTCAAATCCTAGAGTTCGCCAAAGATTGCAGTGCTAAAACCCCCCTCCAAGCATCTCTGTCATCCCTCCTCTCCACTCCCTTCCGCCAGTCCAAGCCGTCCTCCCTCATGTAGGCTATTCCTTCACTTGCATAATTCCACCTTGTTCTTGGCTTCCCTTCTCATGTACTCCTCTGCTTCAGCCTTCCTTCTTGATCTTAATCCTCTCTTCCGCATTTGCTTTCACTCATTCTTGGCTTTTTTTTTTCCCCTTCATGTATAACTCAAGTTTATCCTTCATTCTTATTCTTAAATTTCCTTCCCTCTTGTGGGTCTCCATTTCATCGTTCTAACTTGCTTTCTTATTCTTCATATTTTCATTTACTCTCCTTCGTATCCTTCCACATCATTCTTAGTTAAATTAATGTTTCCAGCCTCACCTTATTTTTCTGACTGCAATATGTTCTTTCCAGCCTCATATATTCCTCCGCCGTTATCCTCCCGTCTTCCTTTTGGTCTCTTCTTCCCCATGAACTGCATTTTAATCCTTTCAGCCTTGTTTTTTTTTTTCTTTTCCTCCTCTCCTCTTCCTCCTGCCATCAGCTTCACTCATACACACTCTCTTTGTTAACCCTTGCCGACTTAATTACCCCGTTACGGCACCCACTTAGCATAACTCATTTGCATCTCAATTCAACTGCAGTGACTCACTGCACGGAAGGGTTGAGTACAGAGTGAGGTTAATTTCTGTCTTTGATACATTTTCATTGCCAACATTAGGGTAGATGGGAAAAATGGTGATGATGATGATGATGATAATAATGATGGTTATAATGACATTTTTGACAAGTGTTTAATCCCCTTAAAACGGTATAGCTGTACATTTTTCTTTCTCCACATTACGAATTTTTACCTAATTCAGCCCCTTCAACAGGAAGTCATCATTGTTTTCTTGCTGTTCCCAGGTGTCTTCATTCATATTAGGAGAAACCCTACTAAGTGTGAACGAAAGTCAGCTGTTCGAAAAGTCTCTCCTAAGCTGAATAAAATAATCTTGAAATAGCCAAACGTAATCGTATCAAAAGGATTAAGTCCAAGGTGACTGAATTTTGACCTAACTCCAACATGGCTAAAATAAAACAAACTTTATTTTCTCTCTTTGCAGGTGGCGACCAAAAAAAGCCAGTATGGACTACGGACAGATATCATCATTTCCAGCGAGGACGCCTTGGCCACCAATGCAGTGCCATCCAGCGTCGGGCACAGGAAAGTATTGCAACCATGGGCCAGTGAGAGTGCAGTTATGAAATCGGTGAGCCAGTGAGAGTGCAGTTATGGTATGAGAGAACCAGTGAAAAATATAGTTATGAAGTCAGTGAGTCAACGAGGATGTGGTTTTAATATACATGAGAGCTAGTCAGTATGCAGTCACGTAAACGGAGCGCAGGGGAGAGTGTTGTTATGATGCCTGAGCAAGTGAGAATGTAATTATATCAGAGAGCCAGTGAAAATATAGATATGAAATCGGACAGCCAATGAGACTTTAGTTATTTATACTGAGAGCCACTGATTTATGTAGTTACGAATTTTCAAAACCAGTGATCATGCAGTTAGGAAAGGTATGAAAAGAAAACCAACGAGGATATAGTTATGATTGTAGAGCCAATGAAAATGTTGCTATGAAATCAGGGTACCAGTAAGAATGTTATATGAATTTTAGAAAGTCATTGAGAGTGTAGGTATTAAATTAAAGAGCCATTGGGATTGCCAATGAAAATATGCGAGTGGTTAGTAACAGTATGAGAGAACGAATGAAGATGTAATTAATGAACTCAGATAAAGCTATCGAGAACGTAGTTTTAAAAATCAGGTAGCCAGTGAGAGAGCAGATACAATTTGATAGCCATTGAGTATTATACAGCACTTATTACTGAAGTGAGAGAATCAGTGAAAATTTAAATATAAAACCAAAGAGTCAGTTATAAAGCAGCTATGACATGGGAGAACCAGTCACATGAAAGTGGAATAATTGTTTGCTTTGTGTTTGGTTGCGTCGAACGTACAATAAAATAGTTACAAAAAGAGAAGGACTAAGAAAAAAAAAAAAGATGGAGAAGAAGAACTGGGATGCATAAGGAAGGATCCAATACTGTATAAGGAGGGTGAAAACAACAAGAATTAGTGTGAATTAGTGTGAATGAAGACAATGAAGCATGAAAATTGGTGAATGAAGAAGATAGAAGACGGAAAAACAAATGAAAAAGATACAAAGGGAGAATCAGGGAAGTGCAATTGTTAAATCAATAACTTAAAGCTTTTTGTCATATTGTCGTAAATTTTCTACTCTTTTTGCTTTATTTTTACTGTTAGCTGCTCTCAGTGGCTTTCATCACCTGCAACCTTAGTCAAAATTGCAGGATGAATGACTAGGCAGGAAGGACTTGATTTGATATTACCTTGTGCGAAGTTTATTGATGAAGAAAAATTGTGGAGTGGCAAGATGGCGGAAGAAGAGGTGACGACAAATGACAGACATCTTGCTCGACCTAATTTGAACTGTTATTGGTGTATACTGTATTAATCAATGACGTAATTAATGTAATGGAGAAACCTTGGAACCTTGTAATGAAATGTAATGATGTAACAGGTAATGGCAGTAATTAGAGGTTTATGAAGTATTAAGAGTTAAATTACGTAGATGAAAGACCAAAGGTATATTTACGAAAATTTAATTTTGCCCATAAAAGTTAAAACTGAGCTTTGCGTTTTTGCTGCTTGATTTTTGTGTTTTTATTAAGAGATAGAGAGAGAGAGAGAGAGAGAGAGAGAGCAGTGTGAGGACAGAGGTTAATGTAAGGTAAGTAGAAGTAGACGGAAGTGTTTGAGGAAGCTAAGTATTCTAAAGTAGTGCATGAGGAGAGCGAGAAGTGTTAGATCAGAGGGTAGCGGAAGGTAAGTAGTGTTGTTAGAGCAAAGGTTAGTGAATGAGCAGAGGTTAGTATTATATCAGAGTTTAGTGCTTGAGGAAAATTTTAGTGCTGCAGCAGAGGTTAGTGTTGGAGTTGAGATTAGTGTTAGAAAGAGTTTAGTGTTGGAGCAGCGGTTAGTGTTAGATTAGAAATTAGAGCAGAGGTTAGTGTATAAGGTGTGTTAGTGTGAGATTTTGTAAGCGCAGAGGTAGGTAGGTAGTGCAGCAGCAGAGATTAGTGTGTAAGGTTGGTAACGTGTGGGCAGAGGTTAGTGTTAGCTCAGAGGTTGGCGTATTTGACAGGTTGTTATAGGGCTGAAATGAGCGTTAGAGCAGAGGTTGGTGTGCAGGGTGAGTGGTGTTAGAGCAGAGGGTAGTGTGTGGGATTAGTAGTTTAGGAGCAGATGGTAGTCTGTAAGGTAATTAATGTTAGAACAGAGGTTGGTGTTAGAAGAGCTTAGCGTTACGTAGAGCTTATGTAAGGTAAATAATGTTTGACTGGAGGTAGTTTGCAAGGTAGGTATTGTTAGAGTAGAGCATACTGTTAGTTCATAGGTTAGTGTGCAAGGTCGGTTAGTGTTAGAGCAGAGCTAGTGTTAAAGAAGAGATTAGTATGCAAAGTAAATTCAATTTGAGCAGAGGTTAGTGTGTTAGGCAGGTATAGTTAGAGTATGTGTGTAAGGTAAGTAATGTTAGAGCAGAGGTTAGTGTGCAAGGTAAATCATGTTGGAATAAATATTAGTGTTAAATCAGAAGTTAGAGTGTAAGGCATGACAAGGCCGTGACCAGGGCCGGCATGTCCCCGCCACTAACTACAAGGTAAGTACTGCACCTCTGCTTCCTGGTCCACTAATACCTCTAACCTCACTCGCTAACCTCACTCGCTAACCTCACTAACCGCACACTTCGCTCTCTACACATAGCCAGTACACACACTATCTCCGCCTCACTGCCGCTGTCCTCGCTATTACCTGTGGCTAGAGTAAGTGGCCCCTTCACCCCGAAGGCTTTTAGTTATATTCTTGTTATCTACAGTGATTATATTTTTTGTGTGTAGGATAGATTTTTCATAGTAAAAGGCTAAGGAAATTATAATGAATCATTGCTACTCGAAAAGTCCTCTAAAATTCATATAATTATCTTGAGAGAGCTTGAATAAAATGTATAATGCGTTATAGTAATGAAGGTATTAACAGGTAGAATACTGAGATTTAATCTTCAAAATGTGTGGAAGAGAACTGAAAGATCGCCTGCATGAAATATGGTAAATCAATTGTGCCAGAATCGTTAACTAAAATAAATTTAGTTTGTCCAAGGCACTGCACTGTCCTCATCACTGAATTTATGCATAAAAGACAAAATTAATGAAAAATTCACAAACCTCCAACAGAAGAAGTCATAATATCCAGGACGCTTTTCCCCTGAATATTCAAATACAAGAACAGTGCAATTAAAACTGAGTCAGGAATTCAATCAGAGTGCCTAATTCCTTCCACTTATCTCAGGCCCAGATACTTCTACCCTCCTATCTATCATTTCACTACCACTATCCTTCATACCACTCCCTATACCATTCCGCTTACCTCTCTCTCAACCGCGCTGCTCTGAAACACTCTTCCACTATTTTGCTTCGACTCTTCCATTCCCACGTATGCATCTTACCACTTTCCCTGTCCCACTCTTTCACCCTACCACTTTCCGCGTTAGTAGTGTTCTGTGATTCTTATCATCGTATATCTTTATGTTTCACTCCTGTTACTGTCACCCCACCAATTACTTCCACCACCACCACCACCACCACCACCACCACACCACACCACCGCCCCAATCACTCCTACCACAGCCACACTAAAATATACGACTACTGGGAACCACACGACACCACCATGTCACACCATAGCGACAGCATTCCACACTACGATTATCACTTCATTACAATACGCCACCGTCACCACACACAAAACATCACCCTATAACACCCCACGGCACCATACTACATTGCCTCATCACACGCTACATGTTACGATTATCTCAACACACCAGATCACCATGCCAGAAAAAACAGCACGCCACCACCTTGCCACACCACATAACACCACACCACCATGCCACACCACACCACACCACACCACAATGCAACACCACACAAAACCACACCACCATGCCACACCACACAGAACCACACCATTAAGCCACACTTCACAAAACCACACCACACAAAACCACACCACACTATGAAACACCTCACCACATCATACAACACCACATTACAATACACCTCACCTCACCTCACTACACCAGACCACACCTCTCCACACCCGACAACACTACACCACACCACACCACAAGCATGCCACTAACTCCAGCACCGGTGACTGATAAAATCCAACCTCTCTTGCTCACTCCATAACAATAATAATAATAATAATAATAATAATAATAATAATAATAATAATAATAATAATAATGTCTGACCACCTCATTTCATACAATTTAGATCACCATTGTTGATTATTTTATACTTAATATGATTAGCCTTACAAAAAACAAATATAATCTCGTAATGATATGCTTGTTTAGTAATAAAAACAAAACAAAAAATAATTATTGTGAATGTTGTGATGGGCAAAGGAGGTAGGGTTCAGGTAAGTATTGTGCCGCCTAGGCCTCAGACACCATTATTCTTGCACCATACTAACAACACCATACTAACACCCCAAACTAACAACATTATACTAACAAAGAATACTAACATCACCATACTAATAGCACCATTACTAACACCACCAATACTAACACCACCAATACTAACACCACCAATACTAACATCACCAATACTAACATCACCATACTAATAGCACCAATACTAACACCACCAATACTAACACCACCACTAACACCACCACTACTAACATCACCAATACTAACACCGCCACTACTAACATCACCTGTACTAACACCACCAGTACTAATACCACCAATACTAACACCACCATTACTAACACCACAACACAAACACCGTCACACCAGCGCGTATTTGTTACTAAGAAATGGGACGATGATCACATATTCCCTTATGACGACAGAAGCCTAAACAGTTATATTAGAAGTTAGGTTAGAAGTGGCTTGTCGTGGCACAAATGTTAAAACAGTTTCTTGCAGTTCATTCCGGAGCTCGTAGGACGATTTTAACCAGCTTAAATGTGTCCTGTTGTCGCGTGAAAGCTAAAATTGCTGTTATTTTGCCCCCATGCTCATCAAGACGTGAACCTGATAGACTACAGGCTGAAGATACCGTTCTGCAGTTCACCATTTTCCTTTCTGGGGATGGGTAGGGGCTGAGGGACGTTGTATGACTTGGATAACGAAGACTCCCGGTTATATCGATGCCACCACAGGAAGGCGTCCCTCTCTAGCACCATGAAGACAGTAATTACAGGAAACAATCATAGTCCTGAAAAAGAAAATGATGAAAAATACACGAAATAAGAGCATCCACAGAGAGCATTCTTCCAAGACAGCACCATCTCTCCTCTCCCCTCCTGTCATGTTTTCCACGGCCTTGACCTTGAATACCTTGAATCTTAGACCAAATTAAATCACCGGTTCCTTAGATGGTCCTCAGTCATTAACCCAAATCTGGTGCAGTTCTATCCAGCGGTTTCCTCATAATGTTGCCAGCATAGAAAGAAAGACAGATAAACAAACAAACCGAGCCCAAAACGTAACTTCCGTGTAGTGGGTAACAATCAGAAAATAATGACTCATACGAGAGCCTCTGCCAACCGATGACCGTGAGTCGTTTTCTCGTTGGTATAGGTGACGTCGTGGCTCTTCATCTTTAGTGATTTTTTTTTACCCTGTATTTTATTATTTTTGTGTTATTTACATATTTTCGCGATCGAGGTGTAACATTCAGAATAAATCACTGAGGAAGAGGTGTTACAAAGTCACTTAACCTGCTAGAATACGATTCCTTCCTAGTAACATTTACCCAAGACTCACACCTGCACTACCATTAACACGTCAGTCTCACGAAACTAGACATTAACAAAACTAAATGATATATATAAATAACTAAAGACTGCTAATACTTTCCTACTAACAACCCTACTAACGCACTCTACTAACGCCCTACTAACAGCACCGCCACGCACCAATGCACATTCTACTAACACCGCTAACCACCCCGCACTCAAACTAACGCACTAACAAGGACTTTGGCAAGGTAAGTAGCAGGTGAGTATTACTGTTGTTTGTCTGTCTGTTTGTGAGGTTAGTTAAGCTGACAATTATAATTATCATTTGAACATCTTTACATCCACTGTGACCTGAGTTTCCCTTAGAGATGCGAAAAAAAAAAAACTAGTTGGTGGTAACTACAAATAAATAAATAAACAGGGAGACGTAGCATAATGCTGCTAGATACATGATACCATATTCATTCTGGAAGTGCTTAAAATATTGTTTATCGTTCCACATGTATTTTCGTTTCTAATTAATGCTAAGCCCACCAGTACTTCCATGAGTACGAATAGATGACTGTAATAGCACGCCCAATTATTCAGAATTGTAGTGACATTAATGTAATACAGTATTTTAAATGTAACCAGTATTTTGGATTTAGATTTATTCCAAGTGTTGCGGTGTATCCTGCTCTGGTGATTACCGCTGTGTGTTGTATAAGTGTATTGCTGGGTAAGGAAAACGATACAGTCACTTTCGCTACAAATTTGTCAGCTTAGCCCCTTCTCTGTGTATGAGAGAGAGAGAGAGAGAGAGAGAGAGAGAGAGAGAGAGAGAGAGAGAGAGTTATAAGCATGTTAATTTGTATGTGAGACTGCTGTATATATTCGTATGGCAGCTTATAGATTTTTTAAAGGTGTGAGCGGCTCTATGCCCTCAGATTATATGCTTTTTTTCCCTTACCGTTTTACCTCTATTTGCATACTGCTTTTATTCCTGCTGTCGCATGAAGCTTAGTCCATTCACTATGATGACATATTTTCTGTTTTATTGTCGCTACTGTCAGACGATTTTATTCAGCTTACGAGTGGCTCTTCCCACTGCAGGGGTTAGATTGGCTGTTGTCATTAACCTCCCCAATGAGTGGTCCTTGTCAGGCTGAATGAAACACTCTGGAGGAAGCAGTAATAAACGACAATAAGTTGCTATATTACTGAAGGGTTGAGAAATAATGGGATCCTCCGAAACAGCATGCTTAATTGACAAATGTGTGTGTGTGTGAAAGTAATGGTTAGAGGAATGCACAGTGAATATATACTGAATGCAGAAGAGCCCCACATTATGATATAAGTAGCTAACAATTATTAGTAGGAATGCAGATGTATTACGTACTCTTAACACAAATTATGTATGTGATCTAAGCCTCACAACCAAGGGTACTGCTCCTCTTCGCTCGCTCTGCTTTCCGATCTGCTTTGAATACTACTGACTGCATCCGCTGACACTAACTACAGCCTAACTGGGGTATTCGCAAGGAAAGCATCGTTCCTTAAGATACTATGACGTTTCTAAATGTGAACTCAAACTGAACTCTACGCTTTCTTCCAAAAATGGGTGTTGTATTGTACTACTAACTGAATTCGCTGGCACTGACTTTGTAACACACACACACACACACACACACAAAAAAAATCCCACACCTTCTTTACTACAATGAACTCTTCTCTTATTCTATCCCTTCTATCACCAGACGATTAGTTCAGCTTTAAGGGAAACACCTGAATGGGAGGATGTTAATGACAACTCCACCACAACGAAGGTGTCATTCTTAAGCTGAATTAAATTGCCTTGTGGTAACGAGGAAGAAAGAGTCAATTCGTCTTCGAAGTGAGGAAGTAAAAAAAATTGTAATTACGAACTGAAACTGATCCCCACAAACTCTTTCAAAAGTGTTGTTGCGTGTGACAGTTAACAAAGAATAGACAGTTTTCGCCAGAGTAATTACCGTTAGCTCTCGTGATTTGTTATTAGTTTACCTCAAGCATTGCCGGAACAGCAATAATTTACGATTCATTCTTTTAAGCCATAAGAAATAAACTTTCACTGACTCCGCCGGTGATTCAGTGGTGGAAGTTAACCAGTCTGTTAACTGTTCCGTCACTACGATGACGTCTTACAGTGGTTTATGATTGCCAATTTTAGACAGTTCTGTTAAACTTGGGAATGACCTTTATACTAGAGGGGTTAATGAAGGCTTTATCTAACCCCTCCAGCTCGGAATGTCTCTCCCAAGTTAAAGGTAATCGTGAGAAGGGTGCAAAAAGACAAAAAATAAAGACGTCATCGGAGTGAGGATGGTACTTGATCTCTATCGCCTACTAATCACGGTCCACTAACCATGGTCCACTAACAAAGGTCCACTAACAAAGGTCCACTAACAAAAAAGGCCAAGCTCTGAATGCAGTTCGCACGAAGAATATGTCCCAGATTCACAAACTTACAGTCTATGGCCTCTTGTCAATAAGATTTGTTTTTGCAGGATAGATAAGGAAAGGCAAGTGTGTAAGTCCTTCCCATGTCACTTGTTCTTCCTGCTAAAATAAACATAACATCGCCTCTCGAAGATTTTTTTTTTTTTTTAAGGATGGACAAAACAAGAGGAGACCATAAGCTTCCCATGGCTCAGTTCTTCCTGACAAAACAAATCTTGGTTACGTGTGACATTTGATTGTTTGGTTGTGAAAGAAGGCCCACGTTACTAACCCAGGAATGCTCCAGCCAAGCATGTTGGTTGGATATTATAAGATCGCCGTGCATATTGATCGTCAGTTTAGGTGTAC
>JAGKTI010004719.1:0-16305 GCA_018397915.1 Birgus latro | reverse complement strand
TATCGCGACCACGGAAGGTAATTATCCCAAGCGTCGTTAAGACTCTTTCAGACCACCGTGGTTGTCGCACTCCCTCTGGCCTGGTCTGGACGGTGGGCTGGTCTGGGACGCGATGCGGTTGGGTGTGGTCTGGAGCAGTGTGTGGTAGAGTGTGGTTTGTGGTGTTGGGTATGGTCTATGGTCTCGTGGTGCTCTGACGTTTGGTGTGGTAGCTGTATGTGACTGTGTGGTTTGTGTTGCGGTTTGGTAGTGATGTGTGATCTCGTGTTGTGGTATGGTGGATGTGTGATTTGGTCGTGGTGCGTGGTTGGGTGTGGTTCGTGGTGTGGTCTGGGATTCAGTGTGGTAGTGGTCTGTGGATGATTGTGGTTTGTGGTGTGGCGTTGTAGTAAGGTGTAGTTTGTTGTAGTCTGTGGCTGGGTGTGGTTGTGGTGTTTGGTGCAGGCTGTGGTTTGTGGTATGGCCTGGTGTAGGATTTGGTCTTGTTATGGTGTGGTGTGTTGTATGAGATGGTATGGTGGTTCTGGTCCTTTATGTGGTCAGGTGGTAGTCTAGGATGTGGTCTGATGGTGGTCTGGTGTGTTCTTACGGTTTGGCGATGGGGTGGGCCGCGATCTGGTGTCATTCTGGGGTGTAGGCTGGCTGTGAAAAGGGTGCCATGTGAGGGTGTGATGTGAGGGAGTCCATGGCAACGTGTGTGGTGTTCGGGAAGTAATGTGAGAAGGTGTGGTGTGAAGGGTGTGTGGTGTGAAGGGTGTGTGGTGTGAGGGGTGTGCTGTGATGTGAGGGGTATGATTTGGTGTGAGGTGTGTGTTTTGTAATGATTGTGTGGTATGAGGGGTGTGGTGTAAAGGGCGTGTGATGTGTGGTGTGAGGGGTTTGTGGTGTGTGGTGTGGTGTGATGGGTAAGGGGTTATTACAAGACTTTTCTTTAACTAAGAGAAAGCCTAGGAGTCACAATGTAAAATCATTGCCTACTAAAACTCACTACCATAGACTGTCTTAAATATATTGTACACATTAATACCAGACGATTTTGTTCAGCTGAGAAAACTTATGGTGGTGAAAGGGTTAATTATACCTTTGATAAACCATTTTTCTGCTAGGACGGTATTTTTTCCTGGCAAATGCTTGTCGATTTAGTTCAGTAATAATAATAAGAAGAAGAAGAATAATAATCGAAACGGTCAATAAATGAGCCATCTAATTCACCCGGGTCTTCCATGAGAGACTGGAGCCCTATATCACACACCTTCCCCTCCCGACCCCCCCTCCTCTTCACCCCTTCACCGACACCCCCGACCTGCAATACGCCAGGACAGGTCACGCCAACGCTGTGTAGGAAATCAACAATTGCCCTGGCATGTCGGTCGCAGGAAGTCGCTGTTCTAGGAAATATTTAACTTCTCATTTCTTCCTGCGCGTTGTTCCATGCCACCCTCGTCTATTTTTTCTTCCTTTGCGCATCGTATCAGACCTCTTTATTTATTCTTTTTCTTTTATTTTGCACTGTTCTAAATCTCTCACATTAATTAGTCTCCAGTTTTTCATTACATTTTTTTTTTTAGCTATTTCGCTTTCATTTCTTTGTTCCTTGTTAGTGTTGCCTAAATTTCTTCATTGCTTCTCCTCCTCCTCCTCCTCCTCCTTTTTTTCCAACGTATTCCAGAACCACTCCTTTCATTGCTCCATACCTTGAGCATTGTTCCAGGTCTTTTCCAAATTTGTTCATATCTAGGCACATTGTTCCAAACTCTCCCTTCTATCAGTTGTTTCTTCTTGTGCAGTAGATCTCTCCCTTTATTTATCCATCTTCAGTACAGAACCTTTTAATTATCAGGTTCAAACACAATGTCAGGTTATCGTGCCGTTGGCTAATTCTCCCTCCCCCCACCCACCCCCAGATACCTGCGATAAAACTGTAGATGGTATCGATTAGGGACGTGAGGCAGCGTGGTGGTGGTGGTCGTGGTGGTGGTGGTGGTGTGGGAGGGTCAGTCCACCAGTTCACCTAGTACACTTCAGCCTGTAGTCTCGTAAGTTAAGGAGACTGTCTGGAACCCCTGAACCCCTACCTTACCAGTTTATTTCTTGATCTGGTACGTTAAGATTTGTTAGTTTGGCACTCCAGTGCGATAGTGAAACGGTACACTTGCAGCAAAAATCAATGTTAACCCCTTCAAGCCGATGACTTATTTTCTGGCTTATTCCTGTTATTTCCGAACGTTAATTATTTTCCAGTTTGGGAGAGATTTTCGAACTTGCAGGATTATCTTCACCACAAGCGATCTCCCCTAAACTTAAATCGGCTGGTCATACAAAAAGAAAAGTTACTGAAATGCAGTGGCTAAGGTACAGTAAGCAAACTAGATCGTCAAGAAGCTAGAAAGCCATCCAGGTTGAAAACACGGTACACGTCTTCGCCTTCCTGAGTGTGTCTGTGGAAGTTGTCAAGAAGACGTGGACTAGTGTGGTGACTTTTGTGGGGAATGGTAAGAATTGGTGGTGGTGGATTCTGAGTGGCGATAGTGGTGATAGTTTAACTGATGGTGTCGTAATATATTGATGATGATTGGTGTTGGTGATGGATTGTAAGAGGTGATTATTATTATTATTTATTATTATTATTATTATTATTATTATTATTATTATTTATTATTATTATTATCATTATTATTATTATTATCATTATTGTTATTATTTTAAGTAACAGGTGAGAGGCTGTGGGGGAAGACAGGGAGCGGTAATGGCTTCGCTGATGATATGGTGTGTACATGAATAAGTTATAGTGATGGACAGTGGGTGGTAATGCTTTTTAATAATTTTCAGTACACAGTGAGGAAAATGTGTTAATCTACGAGCGCACGTTGCGATACAAATATGGCCGTAATCTGGTTGTCCTTCGATTGATCTGTGTTGGTCATTGTGATTATACATGATAAATGGTTGGCCATTATATTGATGGAGGGCGACTGATGAAAACATTGACAGTTATTTTGTGAAGATAAGCTCAAATATGTAACTGCGGATTATAGGTATGGATGGACACTGATGCTGTTTTTTTTTTAATTGATGGGATGTGGTGTAGTTAAGTTTGATTCTTCTGAGCAGTTACGTCGAGATTAATTGTAATGTTAACCCCTCGATGGTCAGAGCAGCATCCCAGAGTTGAATATAATCGTCCAGTGGTTTCAGAAATACTTAAAGTTGTGCTTAGCCCCGTAGTGTCAAATTGTGGTGATAATGAATGCCGAGTGTGGTGCAAAGTGTGGTGACGTAGCGAGCTGTGGGTGGTGAGGTGTGATTACGGTACAGTGAGTAAGCTTGGTGGTGCGAGCGTGGTAATTGATGAATGCATGTGTTAGTGTCAGGTGTGATGAATAAAGCAGGTACTGATCGGTGTGGTGATGAACGTAGATGACAAAGGTGAGTTAAATGAGATTCAATATGTGGGTGGTTTGATGTAGTGGTGTGTTGGTGGTGACGGTGCGAGGGTATAATGATGGTGTGAGAGGTTGGGGTGGTGAGGTGTGGTGATGGGAGCTGTGAGAGGTAAGAGATGTAGAGACTGGAGGTGTGGGTGGTGAGGTGTGGAGATGGGAGATGTGGGAGGTATGAGGTGTGCTGAGGTGAGGTGTGGTGATGCGGCAGCTGATGGTTGCGCTTCAAGGAGTTTGGGACTTGAAACAAAGCAGGTGGTTGAGAGGTCTGTACCCTGTTGGTTGGTTGGTTACCCCCCTCCTCTGCTCTTTCTTCCTTTCTTGCCTCTTCTGTTTCTTCCTCTCCCCCCCTCCCTCTTCCTTCTCTCCCTCTCTTTCCTCTCTCCTTCTCTCTTTCCTTTTNTCCCATTAATGTCAAGGCCGGACCACCCAGTATAGCCCTAAGGTCTGTATGGTCTGTATATCAGCGCAACTATGTAATTCCATACCTTTCCTAAGTCCTTCCATGCTCTCTCATTGTTGTGCCCTCTTTCCCTCCTTCCCTCTACTCTTTCCTCCCTCTTTTGCTCTACGTTCTACTTTTCTTTCTCACTTCCTCCATATCTCCTTCCTTCCGTTGTCCTTTACATTTCCTTCCCCACATCCCTCATACAGTATGCCTCTCCTTCCTTCCCTCTCTCCCTCCCTCTAAACCTTCCCTTCCTTCCCTCCCTCCCTTCTTCTCTAACTTTCCTTCCTTCCCACCCTCCCTTCTCCTCTATCTTTCCTTCCTCACCTCCCTCCTTCTATTCATGCCTCCTTAGTTTTAACCTCCATCTCTCCCTATCCTCGCCTTCCCTCCCTACCTTTCCCTTTCCTCCTTTCTTCCCTTTCTCTTCTTGTCTTCCTTCTTCCCATGCTTCCATCCCTGTCCTTCCCTGGATAATCTGGTCTCCTCATCCCTCCACATCGTTTCCTCCTCCCCTCTATACTTATCCGTCCCGTTCCTTCCCTCCCTCTCTTCTTCCATGCTTCTCCCTTCCTTCCTCCCTATCCTCTTATTTTCTCCTCCCCTCCCTAAATTCCCTTCCCTCCTACCCTTCATTCTTTCCTTCCTCCATATTCTCTTACTTCCTCCTTCCCTCCCTCCATACCCTTTCCTTCTGCTCTTCTCCCATGCTTCTCCCTCCCTCCCTGTCCTCCTATTTCCACCGTTCCTTCCTAATTTCCCGTCCCTCCTACCCTCCATACTTCCCTTCCTCCATATCCTCATATTTCCTCCTTCCCTCCTTGCTACCTTCCTTCCCTACCCATCTGTCGCCCCAGCTAACAGAGCAGAGTGATGATGATGGGGCAGATTAAGGCCAACGGTATACCCAGCCAGCGTTATATTTACCCCCTCTTTATAGCTGTATAGGGAGCAGTATATCATAGTCAGGGATAATATATACCCAGCTAGCGTAATATGTAGCTTCTTTTATATTTATACGGCGCTGTATATCATGGTTGGGAGAAATATATAATCAGTTAACGGTGCATTTAGTCTGTTATATCTATACGAGCAATGTATCAGTGTTAGGGGAAATATATACCCAGCTAGCGTTATATTTTGGCCATCGTTACAGTTGTATAGGGCGCATTATATCATGGTTGTCATCGTCCTCACAGCTGTTACTCCTGTTACGTTTAATGTCATCGTCATACCTGTTGCCTGTCGTTGTTGCTATCGTCGTCATCACCATCATCATTGTGAATATCGCCATTATTATCGCCCGCCTTTAGAAGGCGGAGCGATAATGTTTTTGCCCGCCTCTGTGTGTGTGTGTGTGTGTGTGTGTGTGTGTGTGTGTGTGTGTGTGTGTGTGTGTGTGTGTGTGTGTGTGTTTGTGTTTGTTCCCATTTTATCTCATGACCGGCTAGAGCTATCAACATTAAACCTTCGGAGTATCATGATATGGCCAAAATCTTGCCCGAGTTCGAAACTGGGCACTCGGGGTCAAGGTCAAGGTCACCATAAGGGCTGTCAAAAGCCAACTAGTTTTGCTCGCCCGCCTTTAGTACCATTATATCTCATGAATGGCTTGAGCTATCAACATGAAACCCTCAGGGTATCAAGATATGGCCAGAATCTTGGACCTGGCCAACAGCATATTCTGGCAGGCGATTAGCATTCGGCTCCCAAATGCTTTTCTTTCATTATTATCATCATCGTTTTCGATATATTCATCATCCCACTACCGCCGTCTCACGTACTGTATATCGTATTCTCATTCAGTATTCGAACACCTCAAGACTTTTCAGTTGAGGAGGAGGATCATTATTTAAGGGTTCTAGCGTCAAAAATGTATTTTTAGAAGTGCCCCAATTGATTGCAAATTCCTTCTGCATGATTTATCACCTCTTTGCTAGATTTCATTAGTAGTAGTTGTAGTAGTTCGGTAGTAGTAGTAGTAATAGTAGTAGTAGTAGCAGTAGCAGTAGTAGTAGTAGTAGTCGTTGTTGTTGTTGTTGTTGTTGGAGTAGTATAGGTACATAGGGGAAGCAACTGTTAGACTGACCAATCCTTTCCTTCTTTCTGTTTCCTCCTCTCCACTTACTTCCCTTGATCTCATTTATTTCCTCTCCCTTCTTCCTTCATTCACTCTTCCAACTCCCCCTATATCTCCTCCCTTCCTCTTTTCTCCATTCTCTTTTATTCTAGTCAAAATTTCTCCCTCACTTTTCCCATTGTCTCGCATTCTCCCTTTCTTTTTCTTCCCTTCCATCTCTTTCCCACTCTCTTTTTCTCTTTCCCTTCCCTCTTCCTATTTCTTTTCCTTGTCCTCATCCCTTCTCCCTTTCTCGAATTCTCTTCCTCTCTCTCCTTTCCACTTTGTCTTCCCCTTTCACTTTCCATTCCCTTTTCCTCATTCCCTGCACTCTCTCCTTTCTCTTCACTCCCCCTTTCCTATCACTCCCTCCTCTTCTCTCTCTCCTCCCCACCCCTGGCTATGAGGGAGGGGGACAAGGAGTGGGCGTCATAGATCGATGTTAACTGCTTATTTTGCTGCAGCGCCCCCCACCCACCCCCGTCTGTTCCCCCCCCCCCACCAATCCACCCGCCCTGCACTAGCTACCTGCTACTGCTACTCCTCCTGCTGCTGCTTGGGAAGGGACAGAGAATGGGGAATAGTACAGGACATTGGTATTGAGGTGGGGCACGAAGAAAGTGGAGATAATATGATGGATCGGGGCGGGGCGAGCGCGGCAGAGAAAGGAGGGTATGAGAGGACATGTGTTGGAAATGCTGTGGTGGATCGGGGTGGGCGGGGTGCGGCATGGGGAAGAAGGAACAACTAAAGTGAAAAGGATACAGTACGGTTGCAGGTGACAGGAGAGGTAGTGCCGAAAGAGTAAGGTGTGTCTAATCTACAAGCTTGGTAGGCTAACGGAGGCAAGGGGGGTAAGGACATGGTATAACGAGGTATGGGCCGCTGGGGAGTGAAGTAGGTCAAGGAAAATGAAGTAAGACAAGGAACGTGGGTGTAGACGGGACAGGTCAGAGCATGGCAAGGTGGAGTAAACAGAACGTCAGGTGTGAAAATTTGAAGTATGGTAGAGCAAGGTATCTCATGGTTGTATAGATGAGATATTGGGTGGAACTATGAAGATGGGGCAAGGTAGGGCGGGGTAATTCTAGGTGGGGCAACCGGGGCAGGGCAGGTGGGGAGGGGCGGGGGTCACAGAAGCTCCGGGAAGGTGTGGGTGTCGTGTCTCCGCCTCTCCTCCTCTTTGTTTAGGTCATTACACCCACCAACACCTTTTTAATTGCAACTATTGTATGGCCTCTCACTCCGCCTGGCGTCACGTCCTGTGCTGGGCCGGGAAGAAGGAGGAGGAGGAGAGAAAAGAAGAGGGAGGAGGAAGACGAGGAGGAGGGAGAAGACGAGGAGAAAGAGGAAAAGGGGGAGGATAAAGGAGGAAGATGACGAGAGAGAGAGAGGGAGAGGGAGAGAGAGAGAAATCGGAGGAGAAGAATAAGAAGGAAGGAAGGAGAAGCGGGATAAGAGAAAGGGAAGAAGACGTTTTGAAGAAGGAAAAGGGAGAAGAGAAACTGGGTGAGTGAAAGAGAAAGTACCCGTGATAAAAGAAATTATCACTGCATCGAATGCCGAGAAAATGCAATCTCTCGTGGAAATGAGAGGGGGATGATTTTTCAGACGTATAACCTGGACTGACTCACCTTGTATATAATTACAGTACCGTATATTTATTTTTAGCTGTCTATCTGCCCCTTGAGATGGTGACTCCCGACCATAATAATAATAATAATAATAATAATAACAATAATAATAATTTATAAGCCTCTTTATCACTACTCGTTATTTTTTCTGTGTGTGTGTGTGTGTGTGTGTGTGTGCGTGTGTGCGGTTGTGTGTGTGTGTGTGTTCAGCCATACTCCGCAAATAGTCTTAGTGCTTGACGCAACAGTTAATCCTCACTCAGAATTCTCCCTACTCAGCAACGACCCCAGTGACTCAGACACGTACGGTAACTGCACACACGAAGCATATTCCCCCCCCCTCACCTACGTTGCGGGTGTCTGATTATGAATGAATTAACGAGAAAAAGAAGAGAAGAGAGGAGAGTAGGAAAGATGAGAATAGTAAAGAGTGTTTAGAGAGGAGTGACGAATGGCAGAAGGGAAAAAAATATGAAGGGAAAATATAAGAGCGTGATAAGGAATAGTTTTATATCTGTACGTCACAAATATATCTCTGTGCAAGTACGCTGATGGAAAAAGGAAGGAAATGAGAAAGAAAAGGTAAAGAGTGTGTAAAGAGGGATGAAGAATGGAAGAGAGGAAATGAGCATACTTAGTACTGTACGTAAAACATTCTTAAAAACTGCACCATGAGTTTATCTACTTACGAATTAGTTTATGGAAGAAAGAGAGGATAACTGGGTACACGAAAAGATGAAGGAAGAAAAACAACTGAATATCTATCTATCTAGCTACCTGTTCATCTATACACACACACACACACACACACACACACACACACACACACACACACACACACACACACAGGAATGACGGGTGAGAGAGGAAAAGCGAGATGGACTCTGATAACAGAAGACAATTTTATATTCATTTATATCCCGGATTTGGCTGATGAATTTAATTATGGGAAGGAGGAGAGGGGAAAAAATGAGACTCCACGACATAAATAGAAGGAATGAAAAATGTGCGGATAAATAGAGAGAGAGAGAAGAATGGAATCATGATGAGGTCTGTTATGGAACATGTATTTTTAATTATACTGCACATTTGTCTGAGGAAGAACTGTCTTATGAGAGGCATGAACAAAAAGACAAGACGAGAGTCAGTTAGAAAGAAGAAAGAGTATTAAGAAGGGCGAAAAGAGGGAAAGCGTAAAACTGGTGATCTGTTACGGATTATTTATTCTTTCAGGAAATCACTTCTTGGTCTGATGAATTATACAATGCGGTAGAAGAATTATTAAAAATGGATATAAATAAAACAATTAAAATAAAAAGAATGGAGACCAGGAGTACAGACACGTGGTGAAATCTTGCAAGGGACATGTATTTTTAATTAGATTATGATTTTATTTATGGGATAGACAGTAAAGCGACAAAACGAGAAAAACGGGAGTACAGAGACGTGGAGATATCTTGTAAGGGACATGTATTTTTAATTAGATTATTACTCTCTTTATGAGACAGAAGATAAAGCGACAAAATTTGGAAACAAATGGAAGTAAAAGTGCTCGAGAAAAAGGAAAAATGGAGTGCAGTAATGTGGTAAAGTCTGAATAAGCGCTACGTTTATCTAATTAAGTCACTGCTTCGTCTGCTGAATTATGTATGTGGGAATGAAGGAAAGCTGTGGCGAAGAGAGGGGAAGACAAAGAGTGTGTGGACGGGAATGAAGAGTGGCAAAGCGGAAATGAAGTGCATTCTTATGATGTATATATATACTAGCAGAGGTACCCGGCATTGCCGAACCAAAAAGGCGAACACTCTAATTCAGTTTGTTCTAGTTTAATCTTTCTTTCTGCTCCAGAAAGGCCATGTACCTCTTGTGGTTTTGATGAGAGATTATAAGAGGTCCGGGAACTTTCTGTTTGAGATTTTGCAGCCTAACGCACAGTATTTGTGCGCACCTGTTTACTATTACCGGTGACCTCAAATGACCTCGGAGGTCAACCTCACATAGCTTGTGTCCGAACTGGAGGTCATGTGCAACCTCACATAGCCTGTGTCCTAACATGAGGTCATTTGAGCCTCCATACCAAAAACTAGACAACGCTTCCCCCCATGACAGGGAGGGACTCACCACCGTCACAAACGAACTCACACGAACGTGACGTGGCCGGCTGGGGAGTGTGGCCACGTTTTGTGTTGGTTCACAAATTTCTGCAAACATTCTCCCGGTATTGATTACTTCATGCACTATATCAGATCATAAACAGGAATTACAAAAAACAAAACAAAATACATTTGCTTGATTTCATTAAAAAAAAAAAAAAAAAACTCTGCCTAGGCGGCGCAAAAAACGATGGATCTACCAGGAGTGGCAACGCTGCATCATTGAGGAGATGGAGGAGAACGGAAACGTCATGAATATTACTGAATAATAAAGGAAACGAGACATTAAATACAGGTTGTTTTGAAGGAAAATAATGATAATAATAATGATAATAATAATAATAATAATAATAATAAACCGTCATTGTACTGAAGAGGTTAAGGAAGAATGTAACTCTTCAGTCTGAGGAGTCTTTTTTAAAAGAGAGAGAGACAGAGAGATTTTTTAGCAAAGATCGTTTCTAACTTTCAGGTTAGTGATCATTCTTAAACTAAGTAGAATCGTCTAGTCCCAGGGAAAATAAAATGCAGATATCGGATAGAAGAGTTTTAGCAGTTATCTTCGGAAGTGACTGTCAGTTATTTCGGTAGATGATGATGATGATGATGATGATAATACACTGAGTGGCTAATGAAAATAATGATGAGTATTATTAGATGTGGTGTTTGAAGCGCATACTGGGAGTGGGGAGTTTGAAAAAGGAGAGAAAGAAGGAGAGATAGACCGTGAAAAAGGTATAGGAGAGATATGATGATAGGGGTGTATGCAATGTCGGGAGAAGATGGGTAGAAGAGAGGCAGAGGTGAAGAGAAGAGAGGCAGAGAAACTAGTGAAAGAGAGAAGAGATAGAGAAGAGGGGAAGAAGCGGAGAGAAGAGGTAGGAAGGACAGGGGGAGAAGCAGAGAAAAGAGGTAGAGAGAAGAGGGGGAGAAGCTGAGAGAAAATGTAGAGAGAAGAGGGATATAGCGTTATGATAATGATAATGATGATGATGATAGTGATGATGATGATGATGATTTAAGGAAGTGTGAGTAGGGCGGATCTGATGGAACGTGAAGAGTGTTTGGGTAAGTGAGGTGTTGAGGAAGACAGGCGGAGTGTGACGAAGGTGAGGGGGGAGGAGGAGGAGGAGGAAGAGGAAAAGAAAGAGGAGGAGGGAGAGGAGGAGGAGGATGGCAAGGAGAAGGAAGAGGAAAAGAAGAAAAGAGAGAGAAGGAGGAGGAGGAGGAGGAAGAGGGGAGTAGGGAAGAGAAAGAGGGAGACGAAAAAGTAGGGGAAGGAGAGAGGAGGAGGACGTGGAGGAGAAAGAATAAGAAGGAGTAGTGGTGTGTTACAGAAAGGTTAAGCATTAGGAAAGAATATAAAGAAAAGGGAAGATAGTGGATAAGGAGGTCTTGGTTAAAGTGAACAGAAAACGAAGAGGAAAGGAAGAAGGAAGAGGAGGAGAGAAAGAGGTGATGCGGAAGTAAATGATAAAGATTGGTTAGATGAAGAAACAGTGTGGGAGGACGGAAGCGGAAGAGGAGACAAAAAGGAAGAGGAAGAAGAAACGATAAAGAATGTGTAAAGGGAACTGCGGAGTGAGTGTGAGAGGGCGGAAATGAAGACAGAAGATAAATAAGACGAAATGAGGAGAGGGGAAAACAAGCAATAAAGAAATAATAGCAATGAATAGACAATTCACACGAAGAGAGGAGAGGGAAGAACAAGCGATGAAGGAGTGTAGAGATACAGTATGAAAGGGTGGAAGCGGTGACTAAACAAAAGCTGAAAGCTGAAGGAAAGTAAGAGAAGAATGACGAAAAGAATAGAGAGAGAGCCAAGCCGAAAAGAAAAGAGAGGGGAAGAATACTATACAAGACAAAGACGACGAAAGCAAAGGCGAGAGGAGGAAAGAGAAGAAGCGGTAAAGAGAGTGTAGCATACAGGGGAATAAAGAGCGGAAGTGTGTGTGTGTGTACGTACCTGAGTCTCACGAAAGGGGAACTGCTGGTAGACAGGAGGTGCAAAGTATAAAAACTAAAATTCGTATACAGTTCTTATATACTGTCTTTGGAGTACGTGTGGTAGTGGCAGAAGTAGAAGGGAGGTTTGAAAATAAACCAGACCAGTGATTAAGAAGAAGCAGAGGGAAGGGTCAGTCATATAGGAGTGTTAAGTAGAAAAAAGGATTTGAGGATTAAGCAGAGGAAGATACGATATTAAGAAGGAGCAGAGGGATTAGTTGGTCATATAGGAAGAATGGGAATCGGGGATTAAGCAGAGAAAGATAGGTGATTAGGAGGAAACACAGAGACTAATTGGTCACATAAGAGTGGTAAGCGGATGAGAAGGCTGGAGGTCACCCTAAGCAGAATCCTATAAATATACTGGTACAGAGAAGAATATATGGATTACGGGACTCAGCAAAATCGACACAGACTTAGCAGGGGCAGACGGGGACTCAGCAGGGACATACTCGGACTCACCATAGAAGACGTGGACTAACCAGTGACAGACAATCAGCAGGAAGAGAAGGAAAATCAGCAGAGTCAGAAGGAGAATCAGCAGGAGCAGACGGGGACTTTTGAGGGACAGATTGGCATTCACCAGGGACAGACAGGCACTCACCAGGGACGGACGGAAACTAAGCAGGCGACAGTGAGAGACCGTGTGAGGGGGAGTCACGCCATCCACTCGTCCCTCATTATTGACTATCTTGCACCTGGCTCAACCTCATGGGGGAGGGGTAATGAAAAGGAAGGGGAGATGTAGGAAAAAGGGAAGAAGGGAGAAATGGGGAAGGAGAGGGATAGGAGAAGGGGGAGATGATGTGGCATGGGGAAAGGAAAAGGATGGAGAGAGAGAGAGAGAGAGAAAGGGAAAGGTGGGCGAGAGGTGGGAGTTAGATTGTGGGGGTTAAGAGTGGGAAGGGGGGGGCATATCTCTTCTCCAAAATTGAAAATGATATACCACCCAGACCCTGCCTATTGGACTTAATATAACTGTGAAACGATGTGACTTTGACCTACCCCTATTTAGACCGATATTTGACGCATATATCAGTTATATCCCAGGGTTATGCAAGGTCCGTGGAGATGTACCAACATTATATTTCCATAGTTATACTTTCCAATGGGAGACTCCAGTTCATGAGACCCTCCCAGTACACCGGTTCACTTATTCCTGGTATCCTTTCATCGCAGTTGCCGGTACAGTGGCTTACTGGTGTGATGGTTTTGCTAACACTGGCTTAATTGTGCTTCGTGTCGCAGGAAACGCCTTAGACACGAGATTACATTTTTTTTTCTAGATACTGCTTACGTGCTCATGCGTGCCTGACTACCTGCCAAATTCACCTGCCTTCTTACCTACCTTCCTGCCTACCCACGTTGTGCCACCTTTGTTGACCCTCTCGAACATTATACTACCTTACACTATACTTAGGCTGGACTGATCTTGTCCGACACTACCTATACTCTACCTTGCCCTACCCTATCTTACCCGATCCAACCCTACCCAGCCTTGTCTTACCCTACCCTACTCTACCATATCCCACCCTACTCATCCTTTTCTTCCCTTACTCTATCCTACCCTACCCATCCTTTTCTTCTCTTACTCTGCCCTACTCTGCCCTATATTACCCTACTCTACTCTGCCCTACTCTGCTCTAGCCCTGCTCTACCCTACTCTGCCCTGCCCAGCTCAGCCCAGCACTGTCATATGTCATCTTAACCAACCCTCCAACTTTACTGTACTTTTCCCCACCTCACCCTACCCTGTCCATACTGTTTTACCTTGAATAAAGCTTAACCCTCTCAGCCTGTAGACGTGGCGAACGGCAGGCTACTTTATTCAGTTCCGGAGAGACACTTTGGAGACTAAAGCGACAGAAACAGTCTCCGTGCGACACTGTGCGAAACAAAATCCTTATAGCGAAGAAATAATTTTTATACTTTATTTAAAATGTGTCTCTAGCATTGTCACGTATTTTGTTAATTTCTGCGTCGCTTCTAGAAGAGAAAAATATTAAACGTTATTAGAGGTTATAGATCATACAAGAGATGTTCATGTTGGTTTCAGGGTCACGTTTATAATTCATTTCCTTTCACGTCTTCCAGTTCATTTCTATTCACCTTCCAGCAATGAGTCTCAACTGCTGGGTAAAAAGAAAAAGAAAACAAGGTGAGGTTCCTAAGATGCTGGACCACCGTCTTAAAAGATTAAAAATAAGTATGAATAAAAAAAAAAATAGAAAGGAGCGGTCCTCGTACATGTCTGATGGCGTGTTGTGGTTCCGGAGGGAGAGAGAGAGAGAGAGAGAGAGAGAGAGAGAGAGAGAGAGAGAGAGGTTATTGGTTACCTATTTTTGTATGAATATAACTAGACTGTGTGTGTGTGCATTTGTGTGTGTGTTGGGTGGGGGGGGGGGTTGTAAATGCGTGGGCGGACTTGCATGGGTGTCTCATCGGTGTCTGCAATGTGGTGCGGGGCGAGGCGGGGCGGGGGTGCAGGAGGGGCGGGGAGGAGTGGGGCAGAACGGGGGTATCGGAAGAGGGAGGAGGAAGGGGGAGAGGGTCTGGTAGCAGGGCCCCGGGCGGCGTTCGTGACTTCCGGGCCGGCGGGCTTCCGTCGCCGCTCACTGCTGGGGCTCAGTGGCGGGGCTCACTGTCGGAGGGGCTCTGGGGTTCTGGGGCTCTCTAGGGCTGTGGGGCTCACTGTCAGGGCTCTAGAGCTCTGGGGTTCACTGATGGGATTCGTAGGGCATGTGGGGCTGACTAAAGGGGTATCTGGCTATATCATTATTATACCGAAGGTCACATGAAAATGGTGAGATTCAGAGCATGACACTGATATGTGTCGTATTGACTGTTTGCACTACTATGCTGGGCGGTGGGATCGTCACATGTCTAAGCCAGTTCGAAGACTTAAGACTTGCTTTCGTGTGAACTACAGTAGAATGCTTCCTTTGCCTATGTTCCTTACCACTTTATTTTTGGAAATTGAACGCTATCATTTTCCTGTATATTATTTGTGTTCGTGCTAGTAAGATGTAAGCATTAATAAAGACATAATTAAGCTGTGGTATGAAATATAAATTTGTAAGGAAGAGGAGCCGGGAAACGAGGTTGAGAGTATGGCGGTGAGTCAGTACAGTGCAGCACAGGTGGAGGCGGTGTGGTGCACGCTGGGGCCGTGTTCTAGGTGGCACAGGAGGCTTAGCAGCGCCTCTTTCATAGTTATTTATTTTGCATATTACATCTTTACGTTCTCCTGCATATTTGTATCGCTTTAGTACCAACAGAGTTTTCATTAACGACGTGAACAATGTATTAACGTAACATTCAAGTGTATATTGATAACGAAATAGTGTCACTAAGCTTCCTAACCGCTCGTCATCAAGCCATCGCCTTTTACCACACTGTGTAGCGTTACATCTAATTTTTCATTTCAACAGAGTTAACTCAGTCAGCATTTATTTTATCTGCAAAAGCAAGATCATTAAAATCGTTTAGTCACTACAATACAATCGTCGACAGCATTTTAAAATGTGAAAAAAAAATATGATCACCGGCTATTGCTTCATTCTTATTAAGAGATTCATGCCACTGCTATGTACCCATATCACCGTAGATCAATGCAGGATATCATTCAAACATAATATTTTCATTAAAAATCTGACTGCCTTTCCATGTTTCCTGTGTTCAGTATACATATCTATTCCTAATTCCTACTGTTGGTGTCTTGTATATTCCCAATGCGTGTTTGTTTCGTTCTGTTTTCCTTACTGTTCTCTTTATGCGTTCCTTTCCTTGTTTTCTTCTGTATATTTTCACCTCCTGTCCTTGCTTTCGTTCGTGTATTTCCGTTGTCTGTCCTTGTTTTTTCTTTCTGTTTTTTATTCTCTCCCTTTTCTTTTGCATCTTTGCTTCCTGTCTGTGTCTCTTCCGTTTCTTCCATTTCACTTCCGTCCTTCTCCTTGTCCTGTGTCCTCTTTCCCTTCCATCTCTCTGCTCTTCCTGTGTCTGTCTGCTTCTCTGTCCATTCATGTGTCTCTACTTCTCTTCCTTCCTGTTCTTCCACATCACTCCTTATCTTTCACTTCTTGTTCTTCTCTCTTTCTCTCCACTTTTCTTTCGTCCCTCCTCTCTTCCACCTCTCCACTATATTTCCTTCCTTTCTTTCGTCTTGCCCCTTTTCTTCGCTCCCTCTATTTTCATCCTTTATCTTCCTCCGTCTCTCCACGTTTTATATTTCCGTTTCTTTTCTTTCTTTCTTTTCTTTCTCTCTCTCTCTCTTTTCTATGCTGGGGCCAGATTAGTTCCCTCAGCCGCCGCCGCACCCCGCCTAGCGCTTCTTGGGGGGGTGGGGGGGCACCGCCTCCCCAGACGCCGCCTTCCGCCATTTTCTACCTACCTCAACTAAGTGCGCTCAGACTTCCTTCCCCCCCCCCCGTCTCTTTCCGCCTTCCTTCATTCTCTCTCTCTCTCTCTCTCTCTCTCTCTCTCTCTCTCTCTCTCTCTCTCTCTC
>JAGKTI010004718.1:38449-48907 GCA_018397915.1 Birgus latro | reverse complement strand
GAGTGGGTAATGGCCACCGACAGACAGACGCCACGAGTGTAAACATAGCCGATCGGTGCGGGCGGGAAATTCAAACTGACGTGGTCCCAAAAAATCGAAATTTTTTCAATTTTTTTTTCGATTTTTTTTGGCATTTTGGGGGTTGGGCAGCCCAGAATATCCGAATAGTGAGTATATCCGAGTATTGGACGTCCGAATATTAGAGGGATTACTGTGTATATACAGTATATACTCCCACTGTATATGCACCCCCACTGTAATACCCCCCCACTGTATATCACCACTGCTAGATCTTAAAAAACGACGAGTCAAACTCCCCTCTCACGCCGGGCTGGACCAGATGTGAGTAAGTCTGGGACGGACCACTGCGAGGGGAACACTGTAGTGTAATAGCCAATACTAAAGTCCTTACATAGCTACTCCAGGACTTTGATTATATCACCAAAGTGACTGTGGTTTACTCGGAGAACATCAGTCAAACTCTGTGAGGTAGTTAACTGAGACATGTCTGAGTCAGCTATAGTGCTGTCGTTAGAGGGAGTTTGGAAGAGCCATTTTTGAATGTTGAGAGGAAGTATCATCAGGTGTTGAGGAATTTACTTCCTTGCTCTCAGATAGTGGTGGAATGATCTCTCTACTCTCAGATGATGATGAAGATGGCGAGTCTTGCTCTGTACTCTTAGGTAGTGTTGGATTCAGGTGGGACTGAATGACTGAGTTTCTTGTAAATACAGATGGAGACATTCCATGCTGTATACTGGGAACCCAGATATGTCTATACTACCACAGGCAGGTAATAATACAATGGAGTATTGCGCCATGGTGGGTAAGCCAATAAGGGCATCTACTGGATATCTCAAGTTGTTAGTAACGCGAACTTCTATTGGAAAAGGGGTCAGGCTCTGTCTAGTTGTACCTCCAAAGTGACTCTTCCCTTGACCTTAAACTCTGAGCCCTCTACACCACATAGGTGAATGTCAGGCAGCTCAAGGAAACTTACCTTTTTGTTTTTTCCTCTAATGATGTTTAAAGAGGTATCAGAAATCAAGTTTACTACAGATCCTGTGTCCATGAAGATTGACATTTGTATGTCATTACTCCATCCTAGAATGACTAAGCCTGAGGAAGTTATGGGCCCTACATGGCAAATGGGGAGTTGATGTTCTGTTGCTATGTTATATTGGTCCGATATGGGCAAGTCGCTTCCCCGCCTGGCGGCGGTTTAGGTAACGACATTCCTCAGTAGTGTGAGTCGTACTGGTCTTATGACACTTGCATGTAGGACATCGCGAACGGGAAGGCATACGTTGTCTACCTTGGGAGTGATGTCGTCTGTGTTTGCGGTCGCAACTGGATTCTTGATGTCCGTGATTACCACAGTGCCAGCAAAGAACCGAGGGTTGTCTGTTCCATCGGACACTAGACTGATCACGACCGGTGGCTGGTGAACGATGCCAGGTAGGAGAACGGTACGTGTTAGGTTTTCCTCGTGTGATGGGACGTGAACGCAAGTGGTCTAATGGAGTGGAGGTGTGACAAACTTGGGAGACCAAGGGGCGGTTTGTGGCCTGATGCTTGCAGTTCGAGCCTGTTCTTTCTTGGATGGTTTTGGTGACCTGGACAATTTTGTCTCCTGGATTGAAACCTATCTCCAGAGCTATCTGAGAGCAGAGACATCATTCCATACACTCGGCCTGTTCCTTTGTCCCAGCTCCAGACCTCCCAGTCCACCATGCTCATCTCAACCACGTCCAATATTTCTACTTTACTGTCCCCATCTCTCTCGCCATCATGTGTCCTGGTTCTTCAGCCCGTTCTGTACCTGCTAGTGGTCTCTACAAATCACCAGACTATTGTACCGTCAATTCAGAGTTAGTCATCGCTTACGCCACTCTTTACCACCAAGCAGTCTGTAAACACTCTTATGACATCTTCCAACCAATCGACATGACTTCTACTCTAACATATGCTAACATTACCATCACCTCCACCAACTTGCGTATGATAACATTCATAAACGACAATGACTTCATTAAGGATCAATTTTCCCTAGCCTTCAGCTGTTCATGGGTACATCCAACAGCTGTGTTTCCCCCAGTGGCTATCTCTTTTGTAGGATTCATACTCATGGTCCGTGCAATGCACTATTGTGTCAGGAAGATGGAATGCAGACAGCAAGAAATCAGATTCGCAACAAGAATAGCATGGCCTCCACAGGACACTGAAGCTACCCGTGCTTAAAGCTCTCACATTTAGTGACTACCAATGCCAACTAATTAAGATACAAACTGTGGACTGAAAGAGTACCAACAGCAAATGAAGGCATTACTCTGATACAGTACAGTGTGAACTACAAAGACTAACTGAAAAACAAAAAAATATAAGAAAAGTAGAAAACTGTCAAAACTATTTAGAAAAAAGTTAAAAGTGTATATCTAACAATGACCATTATTCATAAGAGATTTAATGGAAACACACCCATACTTAATACATCACCAAAGAGACAGACTGCATTTTTCTATATAAAAGCCTTCATCATCATAACCTTTGTGTATCTTATATAGACATGTATGTATATATATATCCATCTATCTTACATGTTACTAGATTACTTTCCTTAGACATGGCCATGTCCTCCCTCCAACCACTATATCACAATTATTCCTTGTATAAACGTCCCACCTACCATAGTAAAATAGACAATCCCCCATATAACTAGTATCTAGTGTCAGGAGACACCATCTCAATTACCCGGGGGAGTATTGTACCCCAACTGTATATCCATGCCCCCTACTGTATATCCATGCCCTCCACTGTATATGCACCCCCAATGTA
This sequence comes from Birgus latro, assembly GCA_018397915.1. NCBI lineage: Eukaryota > Metazoa > Arthropoda > Malacostraca > Decapoda > Coenobitidae > Birgus > Birgus latro. Next base: position 46,072 of record JAGKTI010004718.1, on the reverse strand, counting down.
ATACCCCCCCCCACTATATATCCCTACTGCTAGATCTTAAAAAACACTGAATCAAACTCCTCTCTCATGCTGGGCTGGACCAGATATGAGTTAGTCTGGGATGGACCACTGTGAGGGGAACACTGTAGTGTAATAGCCAATATTAAAGTCCTTAAATAGCTACTCCAGGACTTTGATCATATCACCAAAGTGACTGTGGTTTACATACACACATACATGGTTACACACACACACACACACACACACACACACACACACACACACACACACACACAGATAGATAGAGTTGGCAGCAAGGCTACTTTTCTCAGTAGTTATCTGTTGTACTGTACACTACTTTTTATTAACAGTGATGAAAAACAGTAACAACGCTACATCTGTGAGGTATTCCAAACGCTGCTCGCTACTCTTCCTTGTGTTTACGTCAGACGCTAATTGGATCCCAGTGGACTGCCAATTGGGTTGCCATTTTATAAAATGGCAACCCAATCGATGGTCCACAACCAAACTGTGGCAAATTAAGTAGTGTCAAAATTAATGATTTTGGTGTATAAACCTGAAATTTGCAAAATACATGTCAGTGTGCAATATATTTCTGGTGGGCATTATTAACAATAAAGGCAAGTTAATGACAACTAGTGTCCTGATACACACACGTGAGAAAGAGAGAGAGAGAGCACTACCAACCTGCAGCAGTTCGTCCAACTGTTACAGATTTTTAATGAAGCGCATCTATAATCTGAAGTATGGATTTTTTATTTTTTATTTAATTTGTTTTTCCATCCCCTGTTCATCTGTATATATATATATATATATATATATATATATAAAGTGAAGTGTTGCAGTGTGATGGCATACTGGATTGTTCATGAGTTGTATCTGGTGTTGTGAGAGTGAAGTGTGTCATGGTATGGGCATACTGGATTGTTCATGAGCTGTATCTGGTGTTGTAAGATTGAAGTGTGTCATGGTGAGGGCATACTGGATTGTTCATGAGTCATAACTGGTGCTGTAAGACTGAAGTGTATTGTGGTGTGAGGGGAAGCATTAATGTGTACGAAGATTGGATGTTTGTGGGTTGTATTTTGTGTTGTGATGGTAAGGTCAGTGGGCAGTGTTTGTGAGGCATACAGCTTTTGTGCTGGTTTTTAAAATGTCCCTGCATACATTACCAGTTACCTCAATGCTACTAAAAACAAATTTAAGTCTTTACTATGTTATTTTTGATGTTCCCCCCAAACCCTGGTTAGAATATCTGGGTTAGGTAATACTGTAACATACAGTAATTGTTACATTAACACCTTATGGTACAAAACATCATTTATATTTCCTTCTGGCTAACATCAGATGGTTTCAATATGCTTAGATAGGACCTCTCTGGCAGTGAAGGTGTAATTAAAGGTGAATAAGGCATTCTGTAATTGGTAACAAGAAAAGATGTCATTGGACTGAACAGACTGCACAAACATTTGTTCATATATAAATTCCAAGCACAATACAAATTGATTTACCATTTACTGTACTACTGTAGACAGTGATACAGAGACTGTGAATACTGCACTAAATACTGCTTTCTTATGTTTTTGTCTTTTTACAGAAATGTGAGGTACATAATGAAATGAGTAAGCAACAGTATACATGTTCAGTGAATATTGTATATATTTATTTATGGTATAGCGACATAATGATACTGCATACTAATTCACTTTTTTTTTTTTTCAGGTTACCAAGTACATAATGACATGAATCGGCTACATGTGTTTTATGATAACTGAGAGGAAATGGCGACACAGTGACTCAATAACTTCTAGAAATCCCCCTCTCACAGGAAAGGCATCAACGTATATAGATTAAACACACTCCTATCATTACTGTGACACCAAGGAGTGAACTACCAAGCTGTGTGCTAACTAGCTTTACAACATATCACAGCACAGTCAAAACACTAAAGAGGTGCTTGCATTCCGATACAGAATTTTCAATAAGTGATACTTCTACTGACAGTTAAATTATACTGTATACAGATTTTGTTGCATTCACCAACGCAACAATTTTTCAGGGATCATAAATGAATACCTTGTATCAAGTTGTGTGTACTTGTGTAGTGATATGTGGCATCAGTGAACAGACTGAAGGTGCCATTGGTTACTCTGACTCTACCAGTCTACTGCAATGGGCACCTCTTACCCTAAAGTCACCCTACATCACCTTCCTTAACAACTTCTACTACGCCTCTTGGAAGACCAGAAATTCAGTGACTAAAGAAGCAGAGTCACTGAGACACCTGCAGTTACCAAGAGGTGTGCCATTCTCTGTGGGCTGTGGTGCATGCTTCCATCACTCACAAGCATCAGTCAATCTCAGCATCAGTGTCACTCACCATGACTACCACAGTGTGCCAAAGATGCACAATGGGCACCAGAAACAGTTTCATGTTAGCTACCTGACTTGTCTAATGGCCTATGCCATCACTGCCCCCATCCACACCAATGGACACATCACATGTACTCTCAAACGAGGCCGCCAGCAAAAAACAGAGACAATTTCCTTCGGTGTAAGAGACGTGGATGTGGATGAGGTACATGAAGAGATACAGATACACCAAAGCACAGATAATATCAAACTACACTGCCCTGCTCCTGACCAGCCCTCATCTGCAGACAATCCTGTGATACATGTGTGGCACCAAGACCCCCTACCAGTATCAGTAACAGCTGACACACATGACTTTATCATCCCACAACTACAGTCAAACATCACTCTCCACTATCCGGTGCCAAACAAGGATGTCATCTGTTCTGTGTACAACATAAAAAATCCCACCAAGGTTCATCAAACTCGCTATACAATCTCCGGCAGCTGGACCAGACACAACCAAATGTATCATTCAGCAAGCAATGTAGAGGAGGATGTTGGGGCAAAAAAGCTGTCTCGCACGTCAGTTGGAATCATCATTGCTGCAGTTATCATCTGTCTTATATTCATATTAATGGCAGCTCAACACTTTGTTGCATCCACTAGAAAGAAATGATATTTATTTTCTGAATTATCAACCACATTTTCATCACATCACAAAGAACAGAGTATAAATGCTTGTGTAAACTGTTCAGACACACCACAGACACATTTCTACAGAAACCCACTCAGAGTCTGAGGACCACAGCTTCTAAAGGCACCTCGTGACTTCGCTTGCTTCATCTACAGTAAAGCCTGTATATATTTAGCATCATCCCCCACCCCCTGCAAGGCACTACCCACCCTCCCAAACAGAAACTATTCCCACCCACCCTCCCCCATGCAATTCATTCCCTCGCATCCTCCCCCATACAAACCATTTCCACTACTTTCCACCATACAAACCATTCCCTCTCACTCTCCTCCTTACAAACTATTCCCACTCCCCCTCCCCCATATAAACCATTCCCTCCCACCCTCCCACACACAAACCATTCCCATCCACCCTACCCCATACAAACCATTCACACCCACCCTCAACACCAACAACCATTCTCATCCACCATCCACTACACAAACTAATCCCAAACAATTTCCAACCACCCTCCACCACACAAACTAGCAAGAAGACATAACAGGTATGAATGCACTTCATACATTCATTTATTATTTGTTTTTAAATGGCAAGCTTCATACATATTTAATGTATATGAAAACCTCAAAATGGATAAGTAGCCAAAAAAAAAAAAAAAAAAAAAAAAATACATATAAAATCGCTGAGTGGATTAAGCATTTGTACAGTACTGCCTGTATTGCCTCTTAGCACCGGCACTGACAAGAACCCTACACGATGGTGCTATGCACCCTGGGTAGAGCTAAGCAGCTGCAACATCCACCCTGGAGCCAAACCTCCTCATACATCCCTGCACCTTGCCAAGGGGAAGGACCTTAGTCTGATCCTGGCAATGTGCTCTCTACCATAACGAGGTATCAATTCCCAATATGGTGTATGTACTGTACTACACCTGTAAGATGGCCTCACAGAAGCAGTTGCTAACCTGTGGTTGATCATCATCATCATCTTAACAACAATACTACAGTTTACCTTAAGAACACTGTAATTTAGGATAATGTACATTTTTTAGGTACTCTGCAAAAATGCATCAATTTCTATTTCATATTGAACAATTATGACTAAATATATCAGTAACCTCCTTAACCTATGGTTACAGATTTTTATACCAGTAACATGCAGATAATTTATGTCTATTAATAAACATATATAAAAAATAAACGCAATTTATCTTTCCTATGAGTTATCATAATTGCCATCTGCCATAATATTATCTTCCTGGAGGGAATTTGTAATTTTTAAGACTACTACAGTGAAAGCACAGAATGATGTATAATGTGGCAATGTTTTATTGATCACAACAATTACAGCAATAACTGCCATCAAATGGAGGTTATTTATCTGCTGTACTGTATTCACAAAGCCAGTTTTAACAAAACTTCTACTACAGCAACTGTGTTATGATATACCATCATTCTGAATCATTCATGTTGCTGTATAGGTACTGTATTATACAGTGAACTCTCAATTATCTGGCATAATTTAGCCAACCCCATAGTATTCCATAATATCCCCCCCCATTGGCTCAACATTCAGCATCAAGCCAGATAATGTGTTATTAGCCATCTTGGTCTTGTATTCTAAAACCTTTCTTATTAGTAAAAGATGCAAATAAGCAGAAAATACAATACAGAATTGATACTGTATAGTAATACAGTACAGTACAATCCCAGTTAACTGGGAAGCTTGGTGATTTTACCTTCCCAGTTACTTATTTTTGCCAAACATCTGATATATACTCTTAGACATAAGTTATGTTATTGCAGTATGTACAATACCACTTGTAACCAGGGCCATACAAACAATTCCTTTAGAAGCATAACCTCCTCTTAAACACACTCCACAGACTTAACACACATGAGTGCAGTGTCTTGCAGGAGTGCAAAATACACACGGTAAGTTCATTTTGATAAATAATATTTGTTATTCAACTCATAAGACATGGAAAAATGAACTAAAGAAATAAATCTTAAGCATTTATTGGTGAACTGATGACTGGAAAGATGCACTGCATAGTAGAATTATCATGACTCCCTTGCTCACAGTTGTGCATACAGCCACGGCCTGCCAATTTATTCCTTACTTGACTGTCGTCACTCCACCCCTCACTCGCCACTTAGCTGTTTTGCACAAAATACAGTCAATACATATGAACTGCAGGCACAGTAATTTTATCCAACAAAGCAAACATTCAATTCTATCAGCTATATTATATCTTCTCTCCCAGTGCAAATGTGTTTTAAGATGAATTTAAACATCATCTAAGAATGCATTTGCACTGGCAGAGAAGATAAAATTTAGCTGAATGAAATGAAGGTTTGCTTTGCTGGATAAAATTACAGCACTTGCAATCAGTATGAAGGTTTGCTTTGTTGGATAAAATCACTGCGCTTGCAATCAGTACAGTATGTATTTACAGTATTACTGTATCTTCAAACCAGCTGAGTGGTGAGTCAGGGGTAAAGTGATGGCAGTCAGGTGAGCAATAAATTGGCAGGCCACAGCTGTATACACAACTGTAAGTAAAGGGAGTCGTGATCATTCTACTGTACAATAATACTTTCCAAATCATCAGTTCACCAATAAATGCTCAAGATTTATTTCTTTAGTTTAAATTTCCACATTTTAAAGAACAATATTTAACAGAATGGACTTGCTAAGACATTGTAAGATACTGCAAGCACACTAGTTAATTAATTAGAGCTGGTTCATTAGGTTGAAAACCACACAGGTTCCACACATTTTCCACTGATGAGGAGCATGCCTTTTCTCATCATCATCATCCAGACCTCCTTTCCCACCCTAGGGCAAGGTGAGGAGCAGCAATGTCCAGACAGCCCAAATTTGCCCAATCCAATGGGCCACGCTTCCATTCACTCATCGTTCAAGCCCCTGGAATCCTGGCTCTATCGGATATGCTAAAAACATTCACCATGTTCTGCAACTTCACATAAATGTATTTGACAGAGTCAATCTGACGCTGCTATGTAAAAAAGGGGTGCCAAATCCCTGATCATGCACTTCTCACAACATTCATCCACCCAGCTTGATTTCTTGTCAGTTCCCTAGCCTCACCGACTTCCAAACCTCTCTTTCTCACACACTCATCCACCATATCTCTGCACATTCTCCTTGGCCTACCTCGTCTCCTCCCTCCTTCAAATTCGCTCAGATATACCTTTTTCACCACTCTATTGTTATCCATTCTCTCCACATGACCATACCATCTCAGTACACTCTCTTCAATTCAGATGTCCACAGACTTCCTTACTCCACATCTTTCACAAATCACATTATTTCGTATCCTATCCACCCTCTGTACTCCACATACATTCCTCAGCAGTCCATCTCCACCGTTCATACTCTTGACTTTTCATTTTCATGCCACACTATAGTCTCACATCCATATGTTAAAGTTGAAACTAACACTCTCATGTAAGCCTTGTGCAGCTGCAACACTCAAGTCTCTGTTTCTTATCAAGGCCTTCATTGCAACAGCTACTTTCTTTCCTTGTGTCACTCTACTTTCAACTTTTTTTACACATTTTCCTCTCTTTTCTATCACTGTACCCAGGTATTTGAACTCTCTCACCAATTCCAGTCTCTCTCCATTCACTGTAACATCTAACTGGGAGTAACCTTCTCTCTCAATAACCATCACTTTACTCTTCTCTACATTTACTCTCAAGGCACGACGCTCACAGATAGCAGCGAAACTCTGCACTAGCCTACCAAGTTCTTGACCTGTATTTGCAAGCAGTACTGCATCATCAGCATACAATAAACTTGAGATATTCCATCCACCACCATTCATTACCAACGCCATCCCCCTCTCCATTACTCGTGTTTTTACTTCTCTCATCACCCAATCCATATTCATATTGAACAACCTTGAGGACATCAAACAACCTTGTCGCATGCCCGCACCAATCGTGAACCATTCACTTAGATGCCCATTAACCCTTACACATGCTTCACTACCATCACAATAACTCTTGATGGCACCTAGCAGCTTACCATCAACACCGTACACACGGAAAACTTTCCACAATCCTTCTCTGTCCACTTTGTCGTATGCTTTTTCCAGATCCATGAATGCCATAAATACCTTATGGTCCTTCTCACAAGCCTTCTCTGCTGTCTTTTTCAATGGATTTATCTGTCTTGCTTTTCTTGACCTTCTATCCTAAAAACTTTCCCATGAGTAAAAGATGAAAAAAAAACATAATATATAATATCATAATGATACACTACAGCAATATAGTACAGTACATAGTGTTCTATCTACTCATCTAGTGTTGGCATCAATGGAGGGAAGAGCTGTACACCACACTGTAGAGTGCTCTTAATCCCAGTGCCCTAGTGGCAGTAATTATGTGCACAGTAATTTCAGAATCACAATACAGCACTAGAACACAAAGCACTGAGAGATCATAAGCTTTGCAAGAACAATGAACGAGGCATGGAAGGCCGCAGAGTTTCTTTCTCTCTCTCTCTCTCTCTCTCTCTCTCTCTCTCTCTCTCTCTCTCTCTCT
>JAGKTI010004718.1:12441-38363 GCA_018397915.1 Birgus latro | reverse complement strand
CTCTCTCTCTCTCTCTCTCTATTTTTTTTTAATGCAAGGAAGAAGGAACCACAGGCCAGGAGCCTGCAAACCATTCCTTCCAAGAAATAAAACAAAAACAATACAAAAGAGAGCCAAATTCAAGATCCGTTCATTTCGAGATGCCTGGACACACTGTATTTGAAAGACTGGAGATCATAGGAAGTAGTAAATACAGACAGAGGGAGACAGTTCCAGAGTTGACCTGTTGCATAAATGAAAGACTGGGAGTAACGGTTAACTCTTGCATCAGAGAGCTGGACAGAAAAGGGAAGAGAGTTTGTTGCTAGACAGGTGATACGCACCGTCGTAGAGGTGGAGGGAAGCAAGCAGACAGTTCAGAGGAACTATGACCACTGAAGTAGCGACAGAAAATAGATAAAGATGTAACAATGCGGCGAAGAGACAGAAGTTGAAGAAAGCCAGAAAGAGCAGAGGAATTAATGAGACAAAAAGCCTCTGACTCCACCCTACTGAGAAGAGCTATATGTGGGGAGCCTCCCCACACATGAGAGTTGTACTCTACACAGGGGTGAATAAACCCGTGTATAAAATCAATAACAGTGCAGGAGTAAAGAAAGTTCAGAGTCAGCTTAGCACACCTAATCTCTTGGAAGCAGATTTTACGAGATGTTGTATGATCTTTCCATGATAAGTTCCGAGTGACTGAAACCCAAAGCAGGTTCAAGGATGATGCAGGATTGAGCTGGATATTATCAAATATTAGTGGGTACTCCTGTGGAAGATTTTGTCGGGTTGATAGGTGTAAGAATTGAGTCTTTGATGCATTAAAAACAACAAGATTATTTTTACCCCAGTCAGAGATACGAGCCAAGTCAGACATTAGGTGTGCCATAGCCTCATCCCTTGTCTGCTGAAGTAACTGCAGAGATGGACGTTACAGGAACCGAATGGAAGGGTGAAGGGTGGAATCATCAGCGTACGAGTGGAAAGGGTCAGATGTACAGCTCAGAAAGTCATTGATGAATAAAAGGAAGAGAGTTGGTGATAGGACAGAGCCTTGAGGAACACCATTGTTGATTGATCTAGGAGAAGAATGATGGCTGTCTACAACAGCAGCTATAGAACGACCAGAAAGGAAGCTATAGATGAAGGCACAGACAGAAGGATGGAAACCGCGAGAGGCAAGTTTGGAAATTAAAGATTTATGTCAGACTAGACTCGATCAAAAGCCTTTGAGATGTCAAATACAATGGCAAAGCTTTTGCCAAAGTCTTGAATGGAGGATGACCAGGAGTCTGAAAGGTAGGTGAGAAGATCACCAGTGGAGCATCCCTGAAGGAACCCATACTGACAATCAGAAAGTAGGTTGTGACAGGAAAGATCTTTTAAGATTTTTCTGTTAAGAATTGACTCGAAAACTTTTGAGACACAGGATGTTAAAGCAATTGGACGATAGTTAGTGGGTTGGGAATCATCCTTCTTTGGGACTGGCTGAATGAGAAAAAACTTCCAGCAAGAAGAAAAGGAACAAGTTGAAACACAAAGGCGAAAGAGTTTACCTAGGCAGGGTGTAAGAACAGAAGCACAGCTCTTGAGGACAACAGGAGGGACTCCATCAGGCCCATATACCTTGTTAATATTGAGGCCAGTGATAGCAGAAAATACATCAGATGAAGAAATTTTAATGTCTGCCATGAGGAAGTCAGAGGGGGGAAGTCATGGAGGAACAGCACCGGAATCGTCTAAGGTGGAATTGGAGGAGAGAGTCTGAGCAAAAAGATCTGCTTTATCAGTAGAAGAGATAGCTACAGAGCCATCAAAGTAGAAAAGTGGAGGGAAGGATGATGAGGTAAAGTTGTTAGAAAGGTTTTTGGCAAAGTGCCAGAAGGAGCAGGAAGAATTCAAATTGGAGAGTTGAGAACATTTAGTGCGGATGAAATTATTTTTAACAGAGTGAAGAACAGACTTAGCACGATTCCGGGCAGAAACATAAAAAAGATGTGATTCAGGGGTGGGTTGGTTCTGGTACCTTTTATAGGCCCTCTCCTTGTTGTGGACAGCATTAGAACAAGCATGATTAAACCAAAGCTTTCTTGCATTAGTCAAAGGATATGAGAAGGGAATGTATGCATCCATGCCTTAGAATAACCTCCGTAACACGCAAAGGACACACAGATGGCTCCCGGCCATGGAAGCAATAATCATTCAAGGGAAAATCAAAGAAGTACTGCCTGAGGGCCTCCCAATCCGCAGCTCCAAAGTGCCACAGGTGGCGTTTCTTTGGAGGGTCCACAGGCCGTATCGGAGTGATAGGACAGGTTAACTCCTAAAAGCCTAACTGCATCAATTGATATGATTTGAGTTTTGTGCCAAAATGCCTAATTACATCAACTGAGTGGGGCCTGTAAAAACCTGCGGAGTGCTTCCTCCGCCCCGATTATGACGTACATGGGTTCAGGCCAATGAGAACTCACCCCTGAGGTGGCATGAGGGAGGATCAGACCAATCCAGGCAGTGGGGCTGCCACCCTCTACTCCACTCCCTCACTCCCTCCTTGTCCCCCATCACTCTCCCACCCCTTCATGCACCTGCATCTCTCCTCCCACTACCACCTGTGTCCTTTCCCACCCACTATCGCCCCTCCTCCCACCTTGCTAGCCTTGTGTCCCCCCCCAAACCCCACCCCATCCCTCCCTCCTTGTCCCTCACTATCCTTCCAACCCCCTACAGACCCCCGAGAGGTATCAGGTTGTTGCTGAAATTGTAATGATAAGTGTGATAAAGTGTAATGATAATGTGATAACTGTAATGATAAGTGTGATAAATGTGTAATGATAAGTGTGATAAATAAGTGTAATATGGCCTGGCCTTCACTATAGGTGAAGGATATCTAAAAACAAACAAACAAACTAGGACTGTAAATGGAGAAACCGGAAACAAATTTCTGCTTTTTTTTTTATTTCCCCTTTCATATGCATGCATCTATAGCATTATTCAACTTGATGGTTATAAACATTTATATGTGTCTGTGTTAGTTTTTGAATGACTATGAGGCCTTGTAGGGCTACTCCCCACACCTACATACACACCTGTTTTCATGGTTGATATGATAAATGCCACTGATATGGAGGGTTTCCACAAGAGAATTTGGCTGTTGCCGAAATTTTTCTCCCCAAGTACCACCAAGGCCTTGTAGGCCTACTCCCCACACTAGTTATCTCCCCACACCTACATACACACCTGTTTTCATGGTAGATGTTACAGAACACACTGAAGTGCTTTCTTTTCATGTGAAAAGCTGGTTATTTCCAACGTTGTACCTACAAGCCTATTCTCCACAGCGTACTTTATCTCCACACAGCCTACTAATTTCCCCACACCTACATACACCTGTTTGCATGGTTGGTGTGACAAAACACTTTGAAATTACCTGTTTCAGTAAGAAAAATAGGTAGTTAACAAAATTTTCATGTTTTCCATTGTTTTCGAGGGGTAACTATTATAAACATGTGAACTTTGACACACGACTGCGCGGGAACAATTAGCCCTATGGGGGTGCAGATAGCTTTGTCAGGTGTGTAAATTCTTCCTCTTTAGCCAGAACACAATCAATTTGCCTTTGGTGAAAGTCGTCAAAACACCCCCGAATTGCGGATGTGAGAGGTATCCTGCCTAAAATTATTGCAGTCTATAGGGGTTAAGGGAATAAGGTTGTGATCAGAGGAGACCAAAGGAGAGGAAAGATTAACAGTGTGAGCAGAGGTCAAGTATGTTGGAGCTCTCTCTAAGGTGGTCAGGGATATGGGTAGGGTGCTGTACAAACTGCTCTAGGTCATTAAGGATAGAAAAGATGTAGGCTGGTTCACCAGGTGGATCAGTGAAAGCAGAGGAGAGCCAAAGGTGGTGGTGAACACTGAAATCTCCTAGAATGGAGATTTCAGAGAAAGGAGAAATGGATAGAATGTGTTCCATCGGAGAAGTAAGATAGTCAAAGAATTTTTCATAGTCAGTAGAATTAGGGGATAAGTAAACAGCGCAGATATATTTAGTCAGAGAATGACAAGAAAGCTGAAGCCAGAGAGTAGAGAATTCATAAGAATCAAGTTCAGGAACACATGAGCAAGATAAGTCGTTGCGTCCATATACACAACAGCCACCTTTGGCTTTAAAATGAGGATAGAGAAAGTAGGAGGATACAGAAAAGGGTTTGCTATCAGTTGCCTCAGACAGCTGAGTCTCAGTCACGAAGAGAAGGTGAGGTTTAGAGAAGAAGAGGTGGTGCTCAACAGAGTGAAAGTTAGAGGCAAGTTTTCGTTTTCGTTTTCGTTTTTGAAGGCTCCAACATGCTTGCATGTGTCGGCCTTGGTCACCTAATGGCGGCTCTCCCCGCTGCTCGATCTCTGGCAGCCTCCCTATTCAGTCCCTTAACCTTTAAGGCAAGGCCGCGAATATTGTAGAAATGAAGAAGAGGTGAGTCAATGAAGAAGAGGTGAGTCAGACTGTGGTTCCAGGCAGCTCGTTGAGTCGTCACTGGGAGAGGGGCGGATGGTGGGGGTATTTATGGTCCCCCCCCCTTGGGGACTCGGAGGCTTGGTTATTAGTCGCCATTTTTCATGTTTAATTTTGAAAAGGAAGTGTAGTGTGTAATGTGCATGTAGTTTGGTGCTGAAAGTTAGAGAAACTTCAATTGGAGAGCATGCTGGCCTACTCTCTGTGTTACTGAAACACTGAAAAAGTTCAGCAAAGGGGGATGATCAAGAACTAGTCCCAAGGGCTGATGAAACAGGAGCTCCAGCTCTCCCTGACATCAGCTTTCCATCCAACTTGGGGGTACAGCCTTGCTTGACTGGTGCTACAGTCTACTCCAAGAGTAAGTCACAGCACTCGGATTTGCCACCGCATGGTCACAAGAGTAGAGTGCACAGATACGTCTTCACTGTACAAGATCCACGGGAGAGAATGAGGGAGCGATGGTAGGCTCAGTGTGCTGGGTGGGCCATTCGCGCAATGCATTCTAAATGGCTGGTGCATAGTGGAGTTTTCCCAGGCGCCGGTTGGCTACCATGTCTGAGCCAGATGATACGGCTTGTTGCCGGATATTGTACAGAACAGCTAGTTGCTTCCCATCTCGGTGCTGGATATTGCATAATACTGCCTGATATTGCTTTAATTTAGCCGAGCAAAAAGCAAAGAATGTTGCAACGACGGATAACTGAGTTTATTGTAGTCCTTTTACCTTAACTTAGCTCAAAGACTATGCTATAGCTCTGCATCCTCTCCACTGCATCATAATCTAGTATTAAACTCTTGTCACAATTTAGTATGGTATCCAAGATGGAGAGATGGCAATTTAAGGCAAAATTAGAGTAAAATGGTATAGTTATAACCTATACTGGTAATGACCAAAGAACATCAGCATCTTATTCTCACTAAGATCAGGCTAAAATTTTTTGGGCTACTAAAGAAACCTTAGGCTTCTCCCAGTTTATCTACAATAATCTTCATGGCAAAGATGGATACTGCACATCATGTATCTTATACAGCATATATGCACAACATCCTCAAAATTTACTGGCTACTACAGGTTGAGTGACTAAAGAGTTATATGTCCCAAGCTGAGTCTATGATCACCTGTCATTACACTGAGCTTGCATGGCTGAGCTAAATTCACTTAAAAGAGTATCTGGTGAGATAATGAAACAAAAGAGAACCTACACCAACATGGGGTGTGGAGACAGCCTGGTGTGCATGGCAAGAGTGCAAAGCAAATGTCATTTACAGTATTTACAAAGTCATCTGTGATCCAGTGATCAGCCACGACTGCCATCTTCGCTGCACCCTTGGCTTATTTTTGCTACATTTAACTTGCTTGTAGTAATTCTCTTCCTCCTTAGTGAACATGTGTGCTTGTTGCTGGCTAAATCATCTTTATCTATTTTTTATTTTTGTTCACGTTCTTTTCGGGCTGTATGCCTGCCATTTTTGCAGTCTGTCTGTTCATTTCTCCCTTTTGTTCTATTCTTGCTCAATTTCTCATTTCTTCTCTTCCTTCCTGCTTCTTTTTTGAGGTGCTTTTAAACCACTTGGTGGGCTTTTCTATCTATCTATCTATTGCCAGACACCTCAATTCTGTAAGGGGTGGCCACAAACAAATCGCTTCCATGTCGCCCTGTCTCACGCCATTTCGCTGCCCTGCTCCCAGCTCACACCCTCCTCTCTCATATACCTCTCCACGCCATCTCTTCATCTCATCTTCGGACTCCCCCTCCCTTTCCCCCCCTCCACCTCACTCACATACACTCTCCTCATCAGTCTCTCACTCTCCATCCTCTCCACACGGCCAAACCACCTCAATGTGTTTTTCCTAACGCTTCCTATCACATCCACATCCACACCACAACACTCCATCACTTTCTCATGTCAGTCTGTCTCTCCATGTGACTCCACATGCTCCTCTCAAATAACTCATTTCCACTGCTCTCACTCTTGACTTCATATCCCTCCAACAAGGTCCAAGCTTCAATTCCATATGATAGAGTTGGTATCACAATACAGTAAGACCTCACTATATCAGACTAATTGGGGCTAAAACCATTCCGACAAAAATGCAAATTTCCAATAAAAGAGACATCCGGACATCCCCCTGCTAATCCGGACTTTTTCCGATATATCAGACACTAGTCTGGATCGCATAAATGGTTTTTAAACTGTTTTGATGACCATTGTGGTACTGTACTGTGTTATAACTTCACTACATTAACCCCTACACCGCGGGGTTGTCGGAGGTTCGCCGTGCCATTCCCGCAGGGATATTCTCGCTCCGACTGACTTTTTAAAAATATTTGCCAAAAATCAGTTATTAGTCCTAGATATTATAATTAAATATGCACATGGTACATACCTTCAGCTTTCTCCTGGGATGTTTTTTAGCACTCGTCGACTACTGTAGGACTTGTGGAGACTTCTGAAGTTAGGTAACTACGTCTCCACTTAACACTTCCCGACATCCCCTAATCTGAATACCACTGCCAGATATTATCACTAGAAACACTATTCAATGATTTCCAAGTAGTTTGGAATCCATACTAAAAAAAAAAAAAACACTGTGAAAGCAATGTAAAATATGAGCACGTACGAGCCTCTGACACGTGCTAATTCGCCACTGGTATTCTGTCATTTCTTACTCATATACTCACTCACACTTTATTATTTCTAGTACTTTATTACACTTATATATATCTACAGTCCTTTACCGCATCCCACACGATGTTTAGTAGGGGTAGAGGTCACAGGGTCTTTCATAATAGGAGCAAAAGCGGCAGAAATGGAGAAGCGTCATTTCACCGTGAAGGACGAGAGAGAACTGAGCGAACTGACTGTATCTTGGTAGCCAAGAGATGAAAATGTCAGCTGCTAATGTATATGCTAAGAAATAAGTCGTAGGAAATCTAGACAATACATAATAAATTAGGTAGTTCCAGGTGAATATAAATATCACTCAGGCTTCTCCCTTCCTTTCTTATGTACATTTATATTACGAGAGTAGCTCATACGGCATATTTCACGGGGAAAAAAACCAGGGGAAATTAGCGAACGAGTGCAGGTTGGATGTTGCCAAGTGATAATTAGCCAATTCCAGGTGTATGGCACTATCAATGACCTTATTTTTTATATATACTGTATATATTATTTTGTATAAGAATAGGGCATAGGTCTCATTTCAATGGATGAAAACAGTGGAAAAATCAGGGGAAGATTTACTTAGCACAGAGCGGCTGAGCAGACGACACGAGAGAGTAATGGAGGGGGGTCTAGAATGGGGGAAAATGGCTAAATTGTCAACAATGGATGGGAGTACTGATGACATTAGCAGCTCTGACTATTGATGGACAATGGCAGTGCTGATAAATGATACAAGTCACCACCTGAAAGCCTGGGTGAATTCAAAACAACAAAAAATCACAAAAGTGCTGCCCCGTGGTATGATCCATTGCGCCCAAGCATCTTGGAAGTGACGACCAGCGGTTAAGGAGTTAAAGTCTTTTCGGGTACATGTTAAATGTGTTATGCTGTATAAGCAACTAGTAAACACTCATTTAATTTTGGGTAGAGCCTGTTTGGTG
Organism: Birgus latro; assembly: GCA_018397915.1. Classification (NCBI taxonomy): domain Eukaryota; kingdom Metazoa; phylum Arthropoda; class Malacostraca; order Decapoda; family Coenobitidae; genus Birgus; species Birgus latro. The sequence goes on along the minus strand of JAGKTI010004718.1, from coordinate 30,258 downwards.
TTATAGTTCTTTGTGATAACATAGGTACCTGTGCCACCAGAACACCCCTCTATTTTCCCCAATGATTCTTAACTTCACACTTCGATGTTTCGGCTTTCATGTGATTTTGGCAGAACATCAAAGTGTCGAAATTTGAGGACTTACTGTAAATGAAATAAGTAATCACCAAAGCAAAAATTGTGACATATGTTACAGGTGTGTCCAGGTTGACTGCTGAAATGCTGAAGGCCTCAGGTGATACAGGAGTGGGGTTAGTTATTGATTTGATCATTATCATCATCACCATCGTCATCATACGGACCTCCTTTCCCACTTCAAGGCAGGGTGAGGAGTGGCTATGTCCAGACAGCCCATGTCCTGACAGCCCAAATTTGCCCAGTCCAATGGGCCATTCTTCCATTCGCTCATCATTCAAGCACCCGGAATCCTGGCTCTATCTGATTCGCCAAAAACATTCACCACATTCTGTAGCTTCACATAAACGTATTCGATAGAATCAATCCAGATGCTGTCACATTAAAAAGGGGTGCCAAATCCCTGACCATGTACTTCTCCTCACAATATTCATAGAGCCAGCTCGATACAATTATACATGAGTGTCTTGATCCAGATGATTGGTTGAAGAGTGTGACTGTAAATGACTACATGGGGAAGAGTGATGCACTGGGAAGGCGAAATTATAGAGGCATAAAAACTTTTGGACCTGACAATGAAGGTAATGGAGAGAGTTCAAGAAAGCATGATTAGAGAAACAGTGGTTACTGATGAGATGCATTTTGGTTTTATGTAACACAATGGGACCAATGATGCCATATTCATTGTTTGACAGCTACAGAAAAAATACATAGGAAAGAAAAGGGATCTGTACTTTGCTTTTATTGATATGGAGAAGCCCTTTTGAGTCTCTAGAGAGGTGGTGAAGTGGGCAATAAGAAAGCTTGGGTCTGAGGAGTGGCTGGTCAGAGTGGTTATGGTTATGTATGTGGGTGCTCGCACCCAGGTAAGAATGAAGGGAGATTTGAGTGATGAGTTTGATGAGTTTTCCCATGAATGCTGGTGTGCATCAGGGGTCAGTCTTGTGCCGCTTACTGTTTATCATGGTGCTTGAAGCCCTCTCCCGTGACTTCAGAAATTGACTCCAGTGGCACGTGTTGTATGCCGATGATTTGGTGTTCATTGCAATGAATGAAAGGGAAGCAAAGGAAAAATTTAGGAAGTGGAGAGATGGTATGAGGCATTAGGGATTGAGAGTAAATGGAGATAAAACAAAGGTGATGGTATCTAGGGTTGGTAGCAGCACTGTCAAAGAAGAGGGAAAGTGGCCATGTGTGATTTGCCACAAGGGCATGGGAAAAAAATTCCATCTTGTGCAGTGTTTGTGATAAGTGCATAAGAGATGTGGTCATATCTGAGGCAGACTGAGAGACAATGCTGATTTCGTGTGCGGCATACTGGGGAGAGCATGAGGAGATTGTCCGGCATGACAGGATTGATCTTGCTGGTGAGTCTCTTGAGTGTGTGGAGAGTTTTGTTACCCGAGAGACATGATATGTGCTGGAGGTGGCACTGGAGCTAGCTCTGTGGCTACAGTGAGAAATGGTTAGAAGAAGTTCAGGGACCTGTTGCCTCTCCTGACATTTAGCGGGCTCTCCCTCTGAGCTAAGGGATCCTTGTAGGTGGCATGTGTTAAGGGTAATGTTGTATGGCTGTGAGGCCTGGACAGTAAAGGAAAAGGATATCTCTAAGCTCAAACATACAGAAATGACAATGATTAGATGGATGTGCAGTGCGTCCTTGGATATGAGGCCTGAGGGGGCTAGGTTTACAAAAGAAGAGTTAAAAGGAAGGAGTGTATTGGTACTGTGATGTGGAGAGGAAGACTGAGATGGTTTAGGCATGTGGAGAAAATGGGGGATGACAATTGGGTGCATTAAGAGAGAAATTTGAATGCTAAGGGTAGGGTTGTTAGAGGCAGACCAAAAAAGACCTGGGATGAAGTCACAGAGTGTGACCTCAGGGATAAGGGAGAGGGGAGAGAGGCTGCCAGAGATCAAGCAGCACGGACAGCCACTATTAGATGACCAAACCCAACGCATGCAAGCATGTTGGAGCCCTTATAATGAAACAGACAAAAACGGCCTCCCTTACAATTCGCTTATATGGCCATCAGTAATAAGCATCTCATAACAATTGGGAATAAAACCTTAGCTGATGTTACATACTGCATTTACTCAAAATCAGACCATGAGTAAGCTCCTGAAGTTTCTCATACATTTCCTGGGATGCTCTGTATACTGGTAAAACAAACAATAAAGGATGGGGTGCTAAGATGCCACCTCAGCCGATGAAAATACAGCCCACGGTCACATATATAGTCACGTTACCTTGATCTCAGCCTTCTCTGTCTCCTCTATCTGCTGTTTGAGCCGCTGTTCCTCCTGTACTGCTGATTCCAGAGCTGCAGCGTTCTTTAACAACTCCTCATCGTCCATCTGACTATCACTGTCGTAGTTTCTGAGGAAAAAATAAATACCGGTTAATAAACAATACAGTACTATCTCAATTATTCGTCGTCACAATTTCTGTCCTATCGCATTATCCAGTGCTCTCAGACTGGTTCTTATTAAAACAATATCTGGAAAAATTAGGCAATATCTGGCTCAGAAACAGGAGGCATTCAGTAGTACTATGCATTTTCGGTGGTAATGTGTATCATCCAGCATAGACATGAGACCCAAATAATGCGTGGGCAGACTACACAATACATGCCAGCCAATTACAACGTGTTGCGGGAGAAGCATCTAATGAGTCAAGCCAACCATCATCCTCTCATTTTCCCTCCTGGATGCCGCTGAGAGGACCTATCTGTGCTTTGCTCACTAACTCGTTATTATACCTGTATATGATTACTGTGTACAATACCATATATCATTTATGATATGAAAGATTACATTATGTACTGTATCAATACTGTACTGTATATTATGCTTTGTTTTAATCTTCTACTCATGAGTAATATTGCAGGAAAATTTTAGGACAGAGGGTCGAGATAGACAGCTTTGGGTGGTGACATATATCCAGTTCAACACCAACTGGAGAGCCAACTGAGGAAACTGAAGCATTATCCAGCATTTTGAAATATTTAGTGGGAGGTTTGGCTGAATTATGCCAGATATTTGAGAGTCTACCTATCTATCTATAGCCAGACACCATAATCCCATAAAGGGAGGCCGTAGTCTTTGAGTTAGTGGTTTTACGGGGAGGGGCACTAACCCTCCGCCAACCCACTTCTTGACACGCAAGGAACACATGTGGGTTAGCTATGTGGTTACCTCCCAGTGCTGTAAATGGTTTTCTGGCTTACAGGAAACCATTAGGACTGTCAGTCAATGTAAAAGCCTGAAAAGGAAAGATGAGCAATAAAATGTGACAGGAAAATGTGAGTAATAGGAAAGAAGAGAGCAGAAACAGAAAGAAGAAGCATGCAGCACTACATCAAGTGAGTGGATGATGGTAGCCACCACCTACCACAATATTTGAGAGACTGCTGTATAAATAAGTAAAAATAAATAAATAAATAAATATACAAATAAAATAACTCATTCAACCAGAGGATATCATTTCTATTAAATTCATGTTAAACTATCTGTACCATAAGATGGGGCTATTTGACTCACCTTGGGCAATTAGACTCAGGTGGTCCAGAGAGTGTAATCATCATCATCATCACCATCCGAACCTCCTTTCCCACCCCAGGGCAGTGTGAGGAGTAGCAATGTCCAGACAGCCCAAGTTTGCCCAATCCAATGAACCACGCTACCATTCACTCACCATTCAAGCCCCCAGAATCCTGGCACTATCTGATACACAAAAAACAGTCACCACATACTGCAGCTTCACATATACGTATCCGATAGAGTCAATCTTGACGCTGCCACGTTAAAATGGGGTGTCAAATCCCTGATCAGGCACTTCTCCCCACAATATTCACCCAGCCAGCTCAATCTCTTGCCAATCCCCTAGCCTCACCAACATCCATACCTCTCTTCCATACACACTCATCCAACATACCCCTCCACCTTCCCCTTGGCCTGCCTCGCTTCCTCCCTCCTTTAAAATGCTATACCTTCTCCACCACTCAGTTGTTATCCATGCTCTCCACATGACCATAACATCTCAGTACACTCTCTTTGATTCTGGTGTCCACAGACTTCCTCACTCCACATCCTTCACGAATCCTATCCACTCTCTGTACTCCACATACGTTCCTCAGGAGTCCCATCTCCACTGCTCTTACTCTTGACTTTTCATTTTCATGCCACACCATAGTCTCACATCTATACGTTAAAGTTGAAACTAACTCTCCTTCGTGTAAGCCTCATGCAGTTGCAAAACTCAAGCCTCTGTTTCTTATCAAGGCCTTCACTGCACCAGCTACTTTCCTTCCTTGTGTCACTCAACTTTCCACTTCTTTTGCACATTTTCCTCTGTTTTCTATCACTGTACCCAAGTATCTGAATTCTCTCACCAATTCCAGTCTCTCTCCATTCACTGTAACATCACACTGGGAGTCACCTTCTCTCTCAATAACCATCACTTTACTCTTTTCTACATGATTCAAGGTATGATGCTCACAGATATCAGCAAAATTCTGCCCTAGTCTACCAAGATCTTGTCCTGTATTTGTATGTAGTACTGCATCATCAGCATATAACAAATCTGAGATATTCCATCCATCACCATTCATTACCAATGCCATCCCCCTCTCCATTGCACGTGTTTTTACTTCTCTGATCATCCCATCCAATATACAGTATACTGAACAACCACGGGGACATCACACAACCCTGTCACATGCCCACACCAATTGTGAACCATTCACTTAGATGCCCAGTAACCCTTACACATGCTTCACGACCATCATAAAATCTCTTGACGGCACCTATCATTTTACCATCTACACCGTGCATGTGCAAAACCTTCCACAATCCTTCTGTCTACTTTGCTGTATGCTTTTTCCAGAGCCATGAATGCCATAAACACCTTATAGTCCTTTTCACAAGCCTTCTCCATTATCTGTCTCACTGCAAATATTTGATCTATACATCCTCTGCTGCCCCTAAAGCCACCCTGTTCATCACTCACAATGACTTCTGATATCTCTCTTACTTTATCACAATTCTTCCATATACCTTCCCTACCACACCCAATAAACTTATGCCATGATAATTCTTGCATTCATTTCGCTCACCTTTATTTTTGTACAGGGGTACAATCACTGCCTTTTTCCACTCTGCTGGCACAGTTTCACTCATCTATGTCTTCTTACATATCTCCAGCAAGCATTTCATTCCACTCTCTCCACTACACTTAATCATCTCTGCATACACCTCATCAACCCCAGCTGCTTTCCCATTTTCAGCCATTTCACAGAATTCTTCACCTGTGTGAGTGTCACATTTCCTATCACTGCATTCCTTCTCTGCACACCACCAAAACCAATCATGTTTACAACAGCTCTGCTCTCTCTATTCCCATTCATCAGGCTTTCAAAATATTCATCCCCATGGGTTAATATTCTAACACTTACATTCTTCACACTTTCACATTTCTTTCTACTGTCACTTCTACATATCCACACCTCTTTCCAGAATAATTTCCTATTTTCAGAGTAACTTGCATTCATTTTTCTTCCTAGATCATCATTTACCTCCGCCTTTTTCGTCTTCACTAGTCTCTTTACGTGCTTCTTGCTCTCAGTATATTCAGTTCTTATTTCAACTGAACCCCTGTCCTGTAACCACTCTAGCCACTTGCTCCTCTTTTCCTCCACTGCTCTCTTAATCTGTTCATCCCACTATGACGTACTTTTCTTCTTTGTTGTTACTCTTGCCACACCACACACTATTTTAGCATTCCTAAGTAATCCCTATATGCATTCCACAGGCTGTCCAGATCCATTTAATTCCAATTCACTGATTCAAACTCATCCCCTACTTTGGTGCTGTATTCATCTGCCAAATTTTTGATCCTCAGCTTCTTGACTTTCAGTCTTTCTCCCTGACTGATCCTCTCTCTCCTGGTTCACCTCACTCCTCTCAGCTTGATCTTGCATACCACAATCACATGATCTGACACAGCTCCACATCATCCTCTCATGGCCCTCGTATTAGCAACCATTCCCAGCATCGACCTCTCTATTAGCACATAATCAGTCAGGCTCCTTTCAACAGAATCTCCATTCCCTCTGTACCATGTGTCTTTGATTTTTTCATGTGGTACTATATTCTAAAATCACAAATTTATGCTGTAAATGAAATTTACGGATAGGTTGCTGAAGGCAAGTGAACTGTGATAAATTGTTCATTCCTGTTATTTTCGGACTTTTGAACTGTAATTTACAACTGTTCATTCCTGTTATTTTCAGACTTTTTTGAGTTGTAATTTACAAAAATAAAGACAAGTCTAACTGTATTTTCCTCTGCTGTCCCTTGGATGTATAAGAACAAGCTAAGTGTCATTAATGTTCATCCACCTACCAAAGTAAGTTAGCTGCTTTCGTTTATCATCATCATCATCATCATCATCCAGACCTCCTTTCCCACCCTAGGGCAGGGTGAGGAGCAGCAATGTCCAGACAGCCCAAATTTCCCCAATCCAATGGTCCACACTACTATTCACCCATCATTCAAGCCCCTGGAATCCTGGCTCTATCAGATACATCAAAAACATTCACCACATTCTGTAGCTTCACATAAACATGTCCAATAGAGTCAATCCGGACGCTGTCACGTTAAAAGGGGATGCCAAGTCCCTGGTCATGCACTTCTTCCCATAACATTCATCCATGCAGCTCGATCTCTTGTCAATCCCCTAGCCCCACCGACTTCCATACCTCTCTTCCTCACACACACATACACCATATCCCTCCACCTTCTCCTTGGCCTACCTCACCTTCTCCCTTCCTCAAATTCACTCAGATATACCTTTTTCACCACTATTGTTATCCATTCTCTCCATATGACCATACCATCTCGTTACACTCTCTTTGATTCTGGTGTCCACAGACTTCCTCACTCCTCATCTTTCATAAGTCACATTATTTTGTATCCTATCCACTCTATGTACTCTACATACATTCCTCAGAAGTCCCATCTCCACTGCTCTCACTCTTGACTTTTCATTTTCATGACACACCACAGTCTCACATCCATATGTAAAAGCTGGCACTAACACTCCTTCATGTAAGCCTCATGCAGCTACAACACTCAAGCCTCTGTTTCTTATGAAGGCCTTCATAGCAACTGCTACTTTCCTTCCTAGTGTCACTCTACTTTCCACTTCTCTCACACATTTTCCTCTCTTTTCTATCACTGTACCCAGGTTCTTTCATTTATAAAATATTATTTTAAACTAATGGGAGAACTTGACTCGGCCCCCTGGGGCAATCTGACTTGACACTTTGGAGCAAATTATATGCTACAACTTCATTAAGTACTATCTGGACAGCTGTAGACACTACATCGAGGATTTCAAGGATAATCTCCCAGGTACAGACTGGGGATGGCTTCCTGAAGAAACATAAAGACCTGCTGTCCTTCAGGATATGCCAAAATATTTTGACATAGCAGGCTGCTGTCTCTGAAGAGGCCATAGTGGCCTACTTAAAGCCTTAGGGGAGTACCTCCAACAAATATCATTAACTATGACGAAATCAACATCACGGATGATGCTATGGGAAAGCTTCAGTTATTCTAGCGTGGTACAAAACATGTGGAGCATATCATGAATATGATGAGGAGTTAAACATCCACTGTGTTCTCTATCACTGTCAGTGGAAAGCATCTTTGTCAATATGTTGTTTACAAGGGTGAATGCTTGCAGCAATCATGGATTGCAGGAGGACCAAATGACGTATATAACCGTACTTTTTCTGGCTGGTTCGATTCAAACTGAAGCAGGGAAAGCAGAGAGGCAGGTCTCCTAAAGGCACACAACCAAACAACAATACTGGGCAAGAAGGCATCAAAGGTTGGAGCGATTCAAATGAAAACTTCGAATGTTTCACTGAAGGAAAGCCCACCAAGTCCAACTGCATTACATCAGGTGTTGATAAACATTACTTTTATTTTTCAAATATATCTTTGTGATTTTCTATGTTACAATTCATTTTCATATAAGAAGTTGGATCATTTATGTTTCATTACCCCTATAGTAAAGCTTTTTAAGTGCCCAAAATGTTGCACTACAAACATTAGTACAACAAAAAAAAGTCAAAAGTGAGTCGAATAGCCCATTATACAGTATCTTAGGCTTCAGTTTTTCTCAAGAACACATTTCTTCTGACAATATTATAACTGTAATTTCATGTAAACCTGCTGATGGAAAACTTCTACAAAGTACTTATTATTATACTACCGATATCTGTACTATTCTATACAGGTGGGTCCCATTCTAGGAGTGGGATATGTGAATGGAGGTCTGCTTAGATAGTGAAAATTCATATCATTGAGTGAAAAACAGGATCACAAAAACTTGTATAACGGAGTACATAACTTATGGGAAAAATAAGGTTAAGTTAACGGATTGTGCCTGCATTGCTGTATGCGGGTCTTAATAGCCAATTCTCGTATCATCAGTTTCTCATGTGGTGGATGTTTGTAGAACGGAACCTGCCTGTAAAGTACAGTATTAGGCATCACCTGGGACATGGACAAATCTGGGTTTGATATGGACTGTAAGAACAAAAGTCATGTGTCTGTGTTACAGTGCTACCCTGATTCCTTCATGAGATGCCCAATATACTGTAATGAGTATTAATACAGTACTGCCCTCTTTGGTCACAGCATACCACTTCTTAAAACCAGATAACCAGATGCCTTTATTCAGCTTGGAAGAATCCTGTGACTGAAATGATTAATCCTAAATGTATCATGTTGATTTTCAGTATTTTATTCTGGTGGCAGGTGGGGATGCTCACCATCCACTCACTCGATGTAGTGCTGCTCTTAAGTGACTGCCCTTTCCTCTTTTCCTTCCTTCCTCTTCTTTCTTTCCTTCATTCTTTCCTCTTCCTTCAACCTATGGGTGACACTACACTGAATGATAAGCCAAATGGTTTCCTGTACACCAGGAAACTATTTACTAGGCTGGGTAGTAATTATATAACCCAATTATGGTGCCTGGTGGTTCAGTGAGTAATTAAAGCACTCCAATCAGATGAAGCCTGTGCAGGTTTACATCCAAGGGGTGGTTGGGGTTTATTGCTCACATAATGCCACTCTGGGATGAGTGAGGCTGGTCACTCTCATCTTAAATGTCGGGACTAACTTGCCTAGCCCACGCTCATATGCTCCTCATGAAGCAACACAGGAGTAGTTGATGATGATGATATTCTTGTTTGCATGATTTTATACAGCATAAAGGAAACAGTGAATTGAGGAGGTTACTACATACTGTTTTCTAACTATTCATTATGAAACATTTCCCAAAACTTGGGTACCGTAAGTAAAATCATCTGGCAGTACCAAGATCATAATACCAGGGTTGTTGATTTTTTTTATTTAAAAAAAAAATAAAATAAAAAATTTAAAAATCTGATTTTTTTTTTATTCAATTTGTTTTTTTATTTTTGTTTATCATATAGCTAATATTTCAAAAGCAGTATACTGAATACTGCTAACTACATGTCCTGTCTATCCACTGATGATTCAGGCTGAAACCCACTGCCCAGACTCCAGATACATACCTGTTCAAGTCCTCTCTGTACACTACTAGTTAAGCCTGAGTTGCCAGTGGTAATCAAGACAGCATATTCCATAGCTGATTATATTACCAAACAGAAAACTTTTAAGATGATATTATTATGGCATGGCCTTAATGACCAAGCATTGCCTTCTTAGTCTTATGGCTTTGGTTTTTTATTTATGGCTCATTATTTCAGATCTAGCTACACAAACTTCAATACTTAGTTCCACAAATGCACAAATATTTTTTCTGTCATACAATGTAGCAATTTCTAATGGCACCATTTTCCAAAATCTGTTAATTTTATGTTTAAGTAAATGAATAAATGAATCTATCTATCTATCTATTGCCAGACGCCTCAATCCCGAACGGGGTGGCCACAAACAAATCGCCTCCATGTCACTCTGTCCCCTGCCATTTCACTACCACGCTCCCAACTCACACCCCCCTCTCTCATATACCTCTCCACTCCATCCCTCCATCTCATCCTCGGCCTCCCCCTCCCTCTCGCCCCCTCCACCTCACTCACATACACTCTCCTCGTCAATAAATGAATGCCAACACAAAATTATACACAACTTTTATAAACCTTCAGATTTTATTTTTGTTAATTTTTAGATTTAAAAAAAAAAACTTTTTTTTTTAGCAAAAAAATCAATGATTTAATCACATGATTAAATCAATTTGATTTAATCAATGCCAACCCTGCACAGTACCCTAAGAATAGTGTGATCATACTGAACAGGTAAAGGGTACACTTACTTGGTGTCATGTTCAGTGTGAAGACCATCTGAATGTGACAACTGCACTTTGGTAGAGTTTACTTCAGTAGGTGTGTAAGAAGACTTATCAACACCATTAGTCATAAGTGTGGGTCTGGATGATGAACTTTTACTCCTGCCATCATCATCATCATCATCATCATCACAGTCACTGGTTTCAGAGGTCTCTATTATTGCTGGATCACACAGACGGCCAAAGGAAGGGATAACGCTGCTGTCTGGTGGTGCAACATTACTTTCGCCCTTCTCACCTTCTTGAGCATCACTATTCACTGTTTTCACAATACCTTCACCATCACCACTCTTGGTTTCTTGAGTCTCACCATTCACTGTCCCTAACTTGTGGTCTGGGGAAGCACAGTCTTTCCTGTCTCCTTCCCTAACCTCATCACTAACTGTCTCTTTGGTTTTGGTCACTTTCACATTTTCCTGGTTGTCATTTGCCTTGTCCATATTGCTCAGTTCCTCAGCACTTTTTGTGTTCTTACGACTTCTTTTACTTTCAACTTTCTTAAACATGCTGGTACTTTGCTTTCTTATGTCCAGGGTCAAAGGTCTTCTTCCTGTTCTATCAGTTTCTGGTGCTTTTCCAGTTTCTATAGCATTTTCTTTCATGTTGTGACAATCTTTGTGGGTGGAGGAAGAACCACTGCAGTCTATGCTGTCCTTCTGAGTATTATTTGATTCACTGTTCTCGTTGATGATAAGTGAAGGTAGAGACATGGCTGAGCTGGGCATATGGAAGCGCTTTTTAATCTCAGTACAGCTGTGACCTGAAAATATATAAAAAGTTATGGAAAATCCAGCAAATTCAAATGAACCAGACCAATAACAATGATGATGATGATACTAATACCAATAATAATAACCATCATCATCATTAATACCAATAGTAATAACCATCATCATCATTAATACCAATAATAATAACCATCATCATCATTAATACCAATAATAATAACCATCATCATCATCATCTCCAGCACCCTGCTCCCTCCTGGGAACCATAAACTAGTGCTGGCCATAACACAATAATGATCCCTCAAAGCAAAATTGGGAAGAAATTACAGTCCTTCCTCCAATTTTGAGAGAATATGGTTGACAAAAACCCTTGCAAAATCAAAATTTGCAAAATTGAAACAATTAAATATATGAAATAATGGCAAATTGGTCGACATCACCCCAAGGTAAGGACTTTTTACCACTCTTTCTCTCGACTCTGCCTCTTAATTTTATGATGATAAATGAAACAAACATGCACTGATGTACTGTACAGTAATATTAATAAGGAAACATCATAGGTAAGAAACATAAAAGAAAAAAAAGAAAAATGCATTTACACTGATGTGAAGACTGGCGTGGTGTACAGGACTGGTGGCGAGGTGAGCCTTGGGTGAAGCTACTGTGGCCCTGCGGGGCCTACGTCATCACTATCACTGTCGGCAGATATTTCCACATCTTGCTGTTTTTTTTCTGCTTTTCTCATCAATCCCTCGAAGTCAGAATCGTCACTGGGGTCATCAAAATCAAAAAGGTTAGGGATGCTAGGATCGTTGGCTGCTTGGGGAGGGGTGGCAGGATGGCTGGTCGATGGGCAGGGTCTCTTGGGATTCTCATGAATTTTATGTTTAAAGACTGCTTCCTCTTGTTAACCCCATCTCTGTGGAGGTCAGCATAAAAGCGAAGGGTCCTGTCAACACCGTGGCATGCTTCCTGAGCCCTAAATTGGCCACATTTGTTGCTCATGATGGTTTCTTTCAGCTGGTCAATGACGGCTAGGATATTGGCCAGGTTATGCATCGTTAATTCTCGGCGTGGTTGTGGTTGTGTTAAAAAATGCATGACTTTTGGAACTACCTTGCAAAATTGGTGAATCACAAAGTTAAAATTCGCAAGGTTGAAGGATGTACTGTATATCGAGCAACATCTTTTCCTCAAATAGCATAAAATGACAGTTAAAACTGTACTGTACAGTAATATCTCATTTTATATCATCTGTGTGATACAAGAAACTATTCATCATTGCCATCCTGACCTTTTTTTCTTCACCAAAGAATACCGTGTGGGTGTGTGTGTGTGGGTGCATTTATACAGTAGGCGCGAAAAGTATTGACTTTTTTTGCCGACGTCATTCTTTTTCGTGTTAAGTGAAGTAGGGTCAATACTACCCTCCCCTGTGATGCGAAATGAGCTGACGCTTTTTCAACGGGAGCTGGCAACCCTGCTTGATAGGTTTGGCACCACAGGAGCAGGCTCAGTAATGTTTGGCCGGCCACAGGAGGAGGACTGTCTCTGTGTGTGATGCACCACAAGGGCATGTTTTGACTCAAATAACACAGTTATTTGGTTACCTACCACATTCTCATCATGCCTAAAGTAACCACAAGCAAGGACAAACATGTGGAAGTGATTACTTTATACAAAGATGGCCACAAACTCCCATTTATTGCAAATCAGATGGTGTTAGACTGAGGACAGTGCAGAGACTGGTGAAGCAGTTCAAGGACAGTGGGGAGGCCATTCCTCCCACTCCACTTCCCAAGCCTGGGAGACCTCTTAAGACAACCTTCAGAACCCGTCAGCTGATCTCAAGGCAAGTTAGCAAGGATCCAAGGCTAACAGCACAGGATTTAAAAGAAAAGAACCCACAGTTGCTGGCAGATGTGTCTGTCAGAAGTGTGCAGCAGCTGTTGCATGACGATCTGGGCTACAGGAGTTTTTGTGCTCGTAAAAAACCACTGCTAACTGCACTTCAGAAGAAAAAGAGAGTAAATTTTTGTAAGAAATATCTTGCCTGGAGTGAGGAGCAATGGAAAACTGTGCTTTGGAGTGATGAGTCAACATTTACTGTCACTGGTACCCCATCATCACGAGTGTACCGCAAACCAGGCAGTGACCCCCTGGATCCTAAGTACACTTCCAAGTTTGTTAAATACCCAGCCTCACTCATGGCTTGGGGCTGCTTTACATATTATGGTGTTGGTGAGTTGGTAATTCTACCTGCAAATGAAAAAGTGAACCAGAACAATTATTTGGAGCTCTTATGTGATGTTTTAAGTGACTCTTTTGATAAAACCAAGGCAAGAGTATTTATGCAAGATTCTGCCCCTGCACATGTTGCAAAGTCAGTGAAACAGTGGCTAACAGACTGTGAGGTTCCCTTTATTCGAGATTGGCCCGGAAACAGCCCAGATATCAATCCCATTGAGAATTTATGGGTGCACATGAAGCGGCAGCTGCGTAGTATGGACACATCATCTTTGCCTAAACTTGAGGCTGCAGCTATGGAGCAGTTTTAGTCTGTCTGTTCTGCAAAACTACACCATCAGTCTCCCCAGATGCCTTAAGAAGATAATAAAGGTGAAGGGGAATGCCAGTAAATACTAAATTCAATGGTGAGTGTTAATTTATTTGTTTCTCTTTGCTAACCACAAGAATGTTTTCTTTTTTTAAGATGGCGTCAACACTTTCCGCGCCTACTGTATATAAGGCATTACCAGTAGAATTCATGTTTGGTTGGGGGTCATGTAGTACGAATAAGGGATAACCAATGGAGCATGAGGCTGACTGACTGGACTCCAAGAGACTGCAAATGTAGCAGAGAAAGGCCAGACAAGAGATAGAGAGATGAGTTAGAGAAGCTTGTAGGCAAAACCTGGAAAAGATTGTATCAGTCAAAGAATTTTTGAAGAAGGATGGGGGAGGCCTCTGATCAGCAGTGGCCTTGCAACAAAGACGAGGAAAAGCTATCAACAGCAAACCCAGTGAAATGGACAAGATACTTATTCACTAACCACTGAAGCTCCTACAATCATGGCTCCATCTCATAGGTTTAACTGCCTACTGTACACATACGGGGTCTGTCCAAAAAGAAACTGATCTTGCGCATCAAACTAGCTGACGTAGTGTGATCGTGACAGGAGCACTGTGTAGTGGTGACTTTGAAGTTTAGTCTAACACAGGCCGCATCATGGTATGTCACTTAGTCATCAAGGTACATATACCTAAGTGAACATGTGTTTCATGCACTTGATGATCTGTTGCAAGTTGAACAATGAAGGATCTTGAAAGCAATGTATTTGAGTGAAATTCTATTTCAAACTGGGAAAAACTTTTATGAAGACTTTCCAGATGCTGAAACAGGCTTAACCCCTTTAGTGCTATGGCCAACGATCATCGATTTCTGAACCTGGTAGGTGAAGTCCTATGGCTGATGATCATCGATTTCCGAACTTGGTACATGAAGTCATATGGCTGACAATTGTAGTGAGGTAACAAAACCCTGGAGAGCTATAACCCCATTTCTTTTATGATGTAAATGGTATTTAGCCAATGGAAACTAAGAGATGAGGTGGTGGGAAGCATGATCTGACCCCCTCCCCGGGTGTGAGGAGGGACCGACCCCAGCCCATCTCTTCACCTCCCTCTGCCCCATTGGATCCTGTCCTCTGTGTTCCTTCCCACCCAAACCACCCATCATACCCCGTCTAAACCATACTGGCTGCATGTGGCAGGCATATTTCCTCCCTTTCCCCCCTCCTGATGCCCCCCCCACACTCCCTCCATCTCCTTATACCCCCTTATTCCTCAAGGACATCCTATTCTCGGTCATAGCAAGGAGTGACTTTTTTTTTTAATTTTTGATGGTCAATTGTGCAGTAACCATTAGACATATGAGAGTGGAATGCATATTTTCTGATGTGTAAAATCAAGCTCTTCAAAAGTATAAAATCAAAATTTACTCTCTCTAAGTGAGGGGAAACAGTTGTTATTTTGACGTTCTTTGACAGTCAATACTGCAGTAACCATTAGTCATATGGGAGTGAAATATACACTTTCAGGTGTGTACATTCAAGCTCTTGAAATCTGTAAGAAAAATTTTTACAATGGTGAAAGTTTAAAAATCAGACCCTTTTACGGTTCTGTGGATAGGGGGGCTGGGAGAAATGTAGTCTTTAGAAGTTAAGAAGAGGATTGTTTGAGACATGCGCAACTGCATAAAAAGCGAGGCGATAAAGACGTGGGGAAATTCAGTTTCCCAAATAGGGCAACTGATCAGTGGAATGTGCTACTAAATGAAACAGCATGTGCCAAAACAATTAATAAATTTACGGATATGTATGATAAAAATGATTTAAAACATGGGACAGTATGAGTTTGACTCATTCCTGTAAAGATACAATTAGGTAAGAACAAACACACACACACACACACACACAATCTCTCTCTCTCTCTCTCTCCTCTGCATCCCTCAAAATGCCACATCAGTCTCTGGATGACCAGCATCATGAGGACCTCCATCCTTCACTGTATATTCACTAAATACTGTACAGCACTGCCTCCAATTTTGCAAGAATTTAGTGGACAAAAACCCTCACAAAATTGAAATTTCGCAAAGTTCGAACCATAGAATATATGTATTATAGGCAAAGTGGTCAACACCTCCCCCAGGCAGGCACATTTTCCCAACCTTTGTCTTGACTTTACCCCCTTCATTTTACAGTGATAAAATACACACATAAATAGATTTAACAAAAAATAAGAACAGTAACCATTATAATCATTAGCTGCCTGCAGGATCTGATCAGTGTTCTTGAAAATCATTCTCACAGTTGATGCACCAACACCAAACTCTTTACCAATGGCAGAGTTACCTTTACCTTCTTTCTTCATCTCTATCACTTTCAATTTCATCTCCAAATTCATCTTCTTGTTCTTGATTAGTGGAGCCATGATGATACAGGTGCAGGGTGACACTCCTCTGATATTGCTATATACACCTTGGAACTGCAAGGGTCAGTGCACTCATGAAATGCAGTATAAACAATGGTATGCTTTGACGCAGCAGACACAATGATGTCACTCCTCTATGCGGCAAAGTTTTAAAATTAGTATTTTTTTGGGTGCACCTAGCAAAACAAGAATTCGCAAAGTGTGAGTTTTCTTTACCCACATTTTTTTTGTAAAGGCCAAATAATGAACGAACATAGATTTATCTAAGACCTACTTGCAGTCTTTATCTGCAGTGCAATTACTTCCTGAAAGGTAAGAATAAGCATATACTGTAACACAATAAATGAAAAAAGAGCCATTTAGACCTAGCTTTACTGTATGTTATTGTGTATGGTGTATGGACAAATGACACTCCATATTTAATGATCTTTGTTTGGTAAAAGCCACAACACCTGGGAAATTACCAAACAGCATGGTGATTGGCTTTAATGAACTTTCAGCTTTAAAGTCCAGGATCTGGTACCAATTAGTTCATTACGTCAAAGGCGTACTGTAATCATCTGGAGGTACTGAGACGAAAGAAAAAGTATGTCTTCAGACTGAGAGGGTTAATTACCAACCATCCATCTTGAGGCTGCCACTGCGGACATCCTTGCTGAAGCTCCTGTTGTTGTTTTTAATAGTTGCACTGTTCAGGGACGCTGTACTGCCACCGTGGCTTCTCCTTCCCCGTCGCACTACCTCCCAGCCCTCACCATCATCTGCATAGACAATGCACCAGTAAAATATAAACACATGAAAAATACAAACACCCTATAGGTTACAAGGGTTAGGATGCTCCGCAGTACCTCTTCCTTGCCAATTTGCTTTGTACAGTAGACCCTTGTTTTGCATGGGTACTGTTAGCAAGAACAGGGAACTATCAAACTCTACCCTAACCTGCTTTACATAACTAACACAAACTGCACCACAAAACAACTGACCTGCATTCATTGCTTCTCTATTAACACTAAAAACACCCATCTCTGATGAATCCAGGGAGTGACTTTGAGAACTCTGAGACCTTGCCTCAGCTCTCAAGAAGTTAAACTTCCACTGATTGCTATATTAAAACTGGCCACTTATAACCATAAAACCTCAATTTGCATCTAATGTTTCCATGAACTTTACTGCACAGACTGAAATGTGCAAATTGCAACAATGCAACCCATGTTATACGGCTAACTGGTATGGTGAAATCCTAAAATTTTTTGAAAGGTTCCCCTTCGGCCCACTTAAAAAAATATTTTCTCCTTCCTGATGTTGCCACGGTCACTGTAGTGCACATACAACTTGTAGGAACATCACTGGGTATACAAAATGGTTACTTAGAGTGTACATAATATACAGTGGTAAATAAGTGGTGATCACTTACCATGACAGGCAATGGGGCAATGTTTGGGTGCTGGGTAAGGGATTATCTTTAGATGACGATTTATCTACCCAGAAGAAGGTGAAAAACTATTCTGATGGAATAATGTAATTAAAAACATAGTTCTATTTTCTATTGCCAGAC